>APFE031371552.1:106071-166196 GCA_000404065.3 Pinus taeda | reverse complement strand
ACTACGGAAGTACTTGTGCAGAGGAACTTGTGAAAAGGTGATTGTGTGGAGTTGCCTATTCGAAGGAAGCATGTGCAGAGAACAAACGCATGTGTGTAGAGCTTTCATTATGCTAGAAGCATCGTGCAAAGCTAAATAAAATAATAAATATACAAATATCTTTTTAATTCTTATTTAGGAACGTATTTCGCAACATATGCTTATTAATTAAAATCAGTTTCAAATTTCAATGTGATTTGTAAATTGTCGCAGATATTCCACTGGACAGTTCGTCACAACATATTTGATAATAATATATTAAAGTTTTGAATTTTTACACTATTACAGTTTTATTAAACTTCCAAATCTGTAAATTTAGTTATAATTAGTGCATGCATGTGAATGGAAATTATGCAGAAAAGTAGAGAACGATGAAATAAGCTCACACACACACACACACATAAGACACAAGATATGCTTTGGGAAACCCTTTCGAGAGAAAACCCAACATGAAGGTGAGGTCGCTTCGCTCTCTTTCTCTATCTAGAAATATGGCTATATGTACAAAGAAGAAATGGATGTGGCCTGTAGGCTTATACAATGCACAAATTCTTTGTCTGTGCTCTACCTCCTATCTTTCTAGCTATATTTTCTCAGCTATGGAACAAAATCCTCTCGAATGAATGGAATGCCTCTTCCTCTTAGTGGCTCGGTTATGACACAACCCAATAACCTAGTAGTGGCTAAGTTTGACTACATCAATTCTTAACTAGAGTTACAATATAGACTCTTCTAGAGTCTTTTACATCAAAAACATGTGGCTAGCCCATTTTCCATGAATAATGGAGGTTGTCGCGACATCCTCCCCAACTATAGGTGTGAAAATAGGAAGGTCAACTTCTAAGTGGCATACATTTTTCATACAAACTCTGATTGACGTGCTTCTTTTGTTGTCGGATATATATATGTGTGTGGAACAACATGAAAAGGTGACACTCTAAAGCAACAAATTTTTAGCCCCAACAAACATCGTATGATGCCTCAAAGTTCTCCTGGAAGGTTTCAAACCTCGTTTTGTCGAACTTGATCCCCTTGATAAAAATGGTCCCATGAGTTGATTCCTCTACTTTTTCCACTCTAAATGCATCGAGATGGATGAAAACAATATAATGATCCAATATGGATCACATTTCCCCATTTTGGGAGGCTTTGGTCCCCAAAAGATTCTACTTAATGAGGTGAAAATAACATCCATCCACCTTCTCTCTGGTGTACTATTTAGCTTTGATTGGAAGTTGTCCCTTCAACCCAATCTACCAAAGGTCATGTTGCCCCTGTCTTGTAGTTTTGGACCTCTTCTGCAAAATTTTATATTCTGTCAACTCTACCTGAGCCTCTAGTTCCAAATCCTCCATAGAAGGTAGGACTTTTTCTTCTTCCTAATCTAGCATGGAATTCTCATAGGGTTTAAAATTCTCTACATTCACAACTAAGTAAATGCGCATATATGGTGGTAAACTGAGTCAATATGCATTATCACCCACCTTTTCCAGTATCTCAAAGGGACCATACCTCAGAGCCTTGATTTTCTTACCAGGCCCCTGCAGCCTCTCCTTGTTCAACTGTAGCCATACTATGTCTCCCACCTTGAAATATTTATGTGTTTTTGGTTAATCATGCCTAGCCTTATACTTCTCTTGTGACTTCTGCAGTGTTTCCTGCACCTGTAGATGGATCTCCCTGATCTTCTCTATAAATTTCTCAACCCTCAAAGCATCTCCTGTAAGATCTTCCCTCACTCCTCCTTGTTGCCCATATGCAATATCTGAAAGTTAAGGTGGAAAATATCCAAAACAAGTTTCAAATGGGGACTTTCCTGTAGAAGTGTGGATTGCTATGTTGTAAGAACGTTGTATATATACCAGATTTTCATCCCATATCTTCGAATGCTTCTAGTTATATCCCCTCAAAAGTTGCACCAATGTCTTGTTGACTACTTTTGTTTACCCATCTATCTGTGGATGGACTCTTGTAGATCTCTTCAACTTTGTGTCCATATTCTCCCACAATCTAGTCTAGAATGCACTGAGAAATCTTGTATCCATGTCTGACATGACACTCCTTTGTATCCTAAAGTGCACCCAGACCTGTTCAAAGAACAAGTTTTTTTCTTCTTGTCTGTTGATGGTCTTTTTACAGGGCATCAGAACACGCATCTTATTGAACCTGTCAACCACCACGAACAAGTAGTCATTTCCCTTCCTAGTTGTTGGTAAACCTCCCACAAAGTCCATGGAAATGATCTCCCAAGGATGAGTAGGTACAGGTAAGGGATGATATAGACCTTGTTTCATGTTGTTATGCTTGTTGATACAACAAAAAATGCATCCTCTTATTAAACTAGCTACCTTCTCTTGCATCTTGGGTCAATACACATACCTCTACAAGTTAGCCATGATCTTCCCTACACCAAAGTGCCCTGCAACCTTGGAAGTGTGAGCCTCTCTAATTAGATACAATTTCTCACCTTTAGGAACACATATCTTATCCAGCATGTAGAGTAACCCATCTTGGAGATGATATTCAAGGGTGTTGTCATCATCGTGCACATGACTCTGACTCTGCAATCGTTGATACACCTCCTTGAAGTCCTCATGCTTTAAATATGCCTCTTTGTATGCATCATGGGTCAATGGTTCCATGTGCATAAGAATCCCCAAAGCTGTGATCTTTGATGTGGGTGGCCTTGAAAGCATTTTGACCAAATTTTGTGTGTTTCCCTTCTTATACTTAATCACCAAATGGAATTATTGTAGAAATGTCATCCACTTGTATTGCCTCGTCTGTTGCAGCGTACTTTGGGCCTGCAAGTACTGTAACGACTGGTGAACTATGTAGATTATTGTCTCCTTTCCCATCAAATAGTGCTTCCACTTCTTCATAGCTTGCACCATGGCATAGAGCTCCTTATCATAGGCAAAGTAGTTAAGAACTGCCCCATGAAATACTTCAGAATGGTAGCATACAGGCCTTCCTCCCTACATCAAGACAACTCCCATAACATACCCACTCACATCTATCTCCACTTCAAAAAGTCCCTGCAAGTTTAGTAATTCCAAAATTGGTGCTTGATTGATATTCTTCTTTAGTTCCTCAAAATCCTTATGCTGACCATTTCCCCACTAGAAACTCTTGCCACTTGTTGTTATGGCATGGAGTGGTGTTGCTACTGCTGAAAATGAGGCTATGAATTTCCTCGGGTACTGTGATGCCCCAATGAAAATCTTGACCTCAGAAACATTAGTAGGAACCAACAATTTCATGATGGCATCCATATTAGAAGGATCTATCTTTAGTTATCCTCCATTGATCGCATACCCCAAATACACCAAGGACTACCATGAAAAATCACACTTCGTAAGATTTGCTAGCAGCTGGTGCTTCTTCAATGTTTCCAACACCTGCGTCAAATGTTAAATATGCTTCTCCTATGTAGCATTATATACCAGTATATCATCCAAATAGACAATAACAAATGAATCTATAAAAGGGCCCAATACATCATTCATTAATCTCATAAATGTAGCCAGTGAATTACATAGGTCAAATGGCATGACTAACCACTCATAAAAACCTTGTCTAGTTTTGAAGACGGTCTTCCATTTATCTTCTTTTTTGACTCGAACTTCATGATATCTAGACTTCAATTCAATCTTGGTGAATTACTTTGCTTTCTATAGCTGACCTAGCAGATCATCTATCTCGGGAAGGGGGTATTTGTTCTTGAGCATGATTTTATTCAACACCCTATAATCTATACACATTCTCCAAGTCACATCCTTCTTTGGCACAATGATGATAGGTGACCGACATGGTGATATAATAGGATGAATAACACCCTGCCTTAGCAGTTGTTGCAATTGTTTCTTCACCTCACTTGCTTCTACAACATATTGCCTGTACAACCTAATATTTGGAAATGGGGAGTCTAGAAATAGTGGATCTCATGCTCCACTTCTCTCTTAGCTGGTAACCCTTTAGACTCTCGAAAAACTTCCCTGTATGCATGTAACAACTCCTTCAATTGTTGTTTATGTTTCTTAGTGTTGGAAAATCAGAAGGGCAGTAAAGATTTTCTCGATCTTGATAATTACTTGTGATGTTTCTTCGTATTACGATTCTTTATATCTTATTTATTTAGTTCAACAAGCAATTACCAAAAGTAGCAGCACATACAACAACGAACACAAGATGTAGGCACATGCCAGGGAAAAACCCCCCTCAAGGGGAAAACCCAATCAAAGTAATTCTTCCTTTCACTAGTATTCTTTGAGACTCTTCACCCTAGACCAAGACTAGATCTTCCCTCCACGCCAAGTCAGCCTCCAGAAGATTGACCTATTCCCAGTAAATTTGACTATGCAGTAGCCAACAACTTCCAGCAGTAGTCCAACTTGGAAGACTTCGATCTCCAATTCCAGAGCACCAAACAAAGTGAGACCACCTCCAAAATTTTGATTTTTATCTTCTCCTTAGACTCCCCCAAACTCGCATTCACTTCAACTTCCTGGCAACAGACTTTCCTAGCTTCCTACATCGCACTTTTGCCCAATAGAGAGAGAATGAGAAGTGATGCTTCAAATGAATTCAATGTCCTTCCTTTTATAGGCTTCTTGTGGGGTCAAATAGGGTCTTAGGCCGAATTGATCTTTCCTTAGGCCGACATGCTGTGGAGGTTACATAATTCATATTTGACTCAATACTTAACCTTTGTACATGATTCGAAAGACCAAGGGTCTCTTTAAATGTACAATAATTCTATAGACTCAGAATAAATCCTAGAAGTCCTCATTGGGAACTTTGACCTAGAACATGGTGACCCAAGCATGAAACTCGTGCTTTAATAAGTCACAATAATAATAATAATTATTATTTTCTTTATTCTTTTGACAAGTACATTACATAATGACTCAAGTGCATTATTGAACACGGAACATAGTTACTTTTTCCAACACTCCCTCTTAACTAAGGAGGTATTCATAATGTACATATACAATGGAATATCTCAAACTATATGAACCATGAAGAACTTTAGGCACCACAATTCCATGGACTAGATTCCTAAACATGGCAACCTATCCAAGTGGGACTAAGGTGAACTCAAGCTTTCAACCCCTCGAGGTACCATCAAGCTTACTTGCTAACCACCAACCCAAAAACAAGACAGGTGTGTATCCAAAACAGAGCTCAATAATCAACACCACCTTTCCAACTTCGGTGACTCAAACATCAACACAAAGTGTCATCCAGATGTCTCCCTGGGCAATGCTTCACTCACAAAGCCTCAACACCCCTTGATCCAGCAGATCAAGAATGACCAATCTCTCACAATCAAACTGATTGGTAACCAGCATGCTATCCCTCGAGATATTCACCTGTACAAACACAACCCCAATCAATAATATACTTAATACACTTTCACATGTACATAATCAAATACAAACCCCTAGGGTATTACATACAAAAGATGTTGCTTCTCAACTTTCCATAGTAGGACTATCAACCAAATCTTTGATAGAAGATTCCTCAATCATATTTCCTACTTTACATGCAACAACATTTCCTCTGAAATTCATTCTTCAATTGATACCAAGCTATGCCCTCCCTCTCAACCAAGAAGCCCTCTTTATCAGGAATCCCTGTTAATCTTAGGGGTATCTCTTATATCCATGCTTCCTCAGTGAGACTAGTTTCTTATTTTCGACATCGGAGAATCTTTCGTGACTTACAACCATTTCATCAGAGATATCATCATCCCCATAATGCTCATCACACCTTCACCAAGTTGAAGATTGTGTACCAGCACAACTTGCTTGTCACATCGAGCATCTTCATGAAGTTGAAGATTGTGTACCTGCACAAATTTAATAGCAAGTACAACCAAAACTATAGAAGCATTATGTTAGCCATATCAAAATCATGGAAGCATTTCAAATTTATTCATAATAGATACCCAAACTCAATTACAAACAAGAGACATATACTCTTCAACATCTTACTAGGGACTTTTTTATACACCCTAGACTATTTCGTAACAACATTCATTCCATCTAAGGTTTCAATATGTCTTCCAAAGGTATGAAATACCTTACTAAATATAGCAAACCCTAGAAACCATTTACACACATATAAATATTCAAAGTATCTAACAACCTTTCAAAACATATATGTTAGACTTTTCATTAGGGACTCATACAAATCCTAGATTTCATACAAAAGAATCAATCAAAGTCAATTACAGCTTAGTCATTAACCTAACCATCTTCAACTAGGGTTAGTTCCAAACCCCTAGATTTTCAATCAACCATCAATCAGTCACTATCATGACCAACTACCACTAGGGTTAGTTCACAAACCTTAGATTTCCGAGCAATCATCAAACTCAACCAAAAATTCCAATTTCAACAATCTCTTTTCACATCTCAAATTACCATATAGTTAACATTCATCAGAGATATCTACTCCAACTAAGGTTTAACTCCAAAACCCTAGAATTCACAAATTCGCCAATATTTATACAAATCTCAATCATATTCCAGAGATTTTACTTTGTCTAAGGTTTAATTCCAAAACCTTAGAATTCCATTTTCACAGTCTCAACAATCATTACATACATAAATATTATATTGTTATATTTCTCACTAGGCAATGTAACTACTAATATTTAACTGCTAAAACCTAGATTTTCATTTCCAACAATCACTTTATAGATTTCAGACCATTATATCACTCATACTAGATATTTTAACTTCTCTAAGGTTCAGCCATAACAACCTTATATTTCCATATATCATCATCCTAGAATCTTAAACAAGGACTTCCATTAAGTCGTAAGACTTATGACCATCAATAACTAGGTCAACACACATATCTAGGAATTCATAAGCATATCATCTGTCCAACAACATTAATTCTTCTTGACCTAGACAAACCTAGGACTTCAACCAAAAAGACACACACACACACACACACACACACACACACACACATATATATAGACAGATAGATTTTATCATAATGAAAAATATATTTCATATCATGTGTTAGTCAAACCCAACTTCAGAACAATATCAAACAAGAGTTAGACACACAATCATTTTGATTACATTAGGGTTTGATCAAACAAACACACACATATACCAAGGAAGACAATTTTAAGACAATCTAAGGGTCTTTCTCACACATTCCACCAAACCTCAATGAGTTAGGATTCCAATGTAGAAACATAGAAAACCCAAGGTTACCAAAACTTCAAAGGTTCCTGGATTTTAGACCTTATCATTCAACCCTAACAAATTAGGATTTCTCGATCACACCAAAATCCCAAACAAGACATCATCAATAAAATCTTCAACTATAATTTCATAATATCCCTAAGAAACTTAGGATTTCAGATATTCATATTAGCATACCCTTCGATTAGGGTTTTCCAGAACCTGTTTAGGGTTATACCAAAACAATTAAGAGTGGGGTGGGTAAATTTATCAAGAGATGAATCACCTAAACAAGAAAAACTAAGATTCAATACAGCTAGTCACAACAAGGTTAGTAATAGATCATGAAATTAATAATCCTTTCAATCAAATTATTCAAAGCATACCTTTGTTTCTTGACTAACCTTGTCTTGAGACATCCTCCTTCTTTCGAATGTTTTTCTAATCAATAAAACGGAGGGGGAAAGGTGATTAGTATTTAATATAATAAAAATATATATGAGTACATCAACCCAAAACTGAAAATACATGAGATACTTATCTTTTGAGAGTTGTTGGGAGCTCCCTCCAAGGCTTGAGGGAAACCTACAAACTTAAAGCAATACGAAAATGTCTTTTCCAAAGATATGTTAAAAACCTATAAATTCTAAAACATATAAAACAAGTTATGTAAAGAAAATGACTTAATAGTGTAATTCCCTTATTTCGGATTCTTCAGATTTGAATTTCTTTGAGTCTCCTTCTTCAACAAAGTTGGTTTGATCTCTTCCTCTCTTCTTTTTCCTTGGATTCTCGAGACAGTCACTCTTGTAGTGACTTTTCGTATGACATTGATAGCACTCTATCTTAGACATGTCAACTTTTTTCCTTGGTCCCTTCGGTCCTTGCGTCCTTTGTACACCAAATGGCAACCACATCTAGATCTACTTGATCAATAAAATCAACAATGATAGCAAATATAATTTTACACAATTTTGTTACCTTGAGCTTTGCATCATTATATACCCATCCTAGTGGATATGGGTTTGGATGATCACAAAATTCCAACCCCAACTTCTTGACCATGTTTGTTGTAATGAGATTCGCTTCTGATCTTGAGTCAAACAAAGCATTAATAGTTGTCTTCTTGACCTGTGTCTTCATATGGAAGAGTTTGGTCGTTTCTTTCTCTTCCTGTTCCTAAAAGATACTCAGATTCACCTCCTTCTGCACTGACGTACAAAATATTTTCTTATCCACATCTAAGCTTCTTAAAAATTTGGTTGCTTGAATCTATGGCCGTGAGATTCTTCTTCTTATTATATTTCTTCTTGTTCTTCGAGTTTAGCTCTGGATGTAACTTCCAACACTTCTCCTCTATATGGCCATCAATATTACAGTGGTTGTTAGTATCTTTGCACTAGTGTGTTGTGGCTATCATATTTTTATCTTTTCCCCCTTTTTCCTTCTTCTTCCCCTCCTTAGAATCTTCTTGTTTCTCCTTCTCCTTCGATCCACTTTATTGCGCACTTTTCAATCTTATGTTCTCCAGGCATTGTGCCTATACACTAGCCTCATCCACCGATTTGGGCTTGCACAACATCACTTGCTCGTGTAGATAGTGGTGCAGACCCCCCAAATACTTGAGGAGTACGTATGGGTTCTTTGGAGAGATACCCAACATTATAGCCATATTTCTGAATTATGTGGTGTACTCCTATATGCTTTGGCCCAACTTTTTCTTGAAGTAATGCCATCGGATCCATTGGTCCTCCACGTAACCCAAGGGATAAAACTATGGCTTAATGAGGGTTTTGAAATCTTCCCACTTAATCACTGGAGATTCTCCCTCCAACCTGAGGTTTTTTGTGTGGCTCTCCCACCAAGTCAGTGCATGGCCCTCCAATTTTAGCTGCGCAAATTAAATTTTTTGTCCTTCCTCAATATGATGGACGCTGAAATAAACTTCAGTTGTTGTAACCAATGGTTCAGCTTTAGAGCATCGATCTTATTATGGTATGGCTTGATATCAAATTTTTATTCCATTTTAAATAGGGACTGGTTCACAACACTCAAATGAGGTTGATCTTTTATGAATTATTTCTTTGACTGATCCTTTGTTTCTCCTCAATCTTCTGATCCCCATTCAGATTTTTCCTCTGCATTCAAACCCCCATCTTCTCCAAATATCCCGAGCTTTCTATTAAATGTCGCTATGAGGAGGTTTACATTGTGGTTGATATTTATGACTTGCTGTTCCATCCATGTAAACCTCACCATTGCAGGATCATGAGGTTCATTTATAGATTTGTTGGCCATGATTAGGGTTTTAAGATTTTCGGCCCCACCGATCTAGATCCCTAAAATCTCAAAAAAAAAAAAAAAAACAAATAAACTTGCTCTGATACCAAATGATCCGTAAATTTTTGTTTATATTCCACTAGACAATTTGTCACAACAACTCTGATAATAATATATTAAAACTCTGAATTTTTACACTATTGCAGTTTTATTAAACCTCTAGATCTGTAAATTTAACTGTAATCAGTGCATAAATGCGAATGGAAATTATGTAGAAAGGTAGATAACGACAAAAGAAGCTCACACGCACACACACACATAAGACACAAGATATACTATGAGAAACCCTTTCTGGAGAAAACCCAGCTGGAAGGTGAGGCTGCTTCTCTCTCTTTCTTTGTTTGGAAATATGGCTACAGGTAAAAAGAAGTAATGCTTGTGGCCCTTAGGCTGATAAAGTGCATAAATCCTTTCTCTGTTCTCAACCTCCTATCTCTCATGGCTATCTTTTCTCAACTATGGAACAAAATGTTGTCGAAAGAATGAAATGCCTCTTCCTCCCAGTCGCCTGGTTATAACAAAACCTGATAACCTACTATTAGTTAAGTTTGACTACATTAACTTTTAACTATAATTTCAATATAGACCCTTCTAGAGTATTTTACATCAAAAATATGTGGCTATCCTCTTTTACATGAATTATGGGGTCTAACGCACCATCTTCCCGAATTATAGGTGTGAAAACAGGAAGGTCAACTTCTGAGTGGCATAACGTTTGCATAGGAACTTTGATTGACATGCTTCTTGCATTGTTGGAAATATATTTGTGTGTAGAACATCATGAAAAGGTGTTACACTAAATTTCCCAAGTTTTCCCCTTTAAAACATCTTTTTATTACTCAAAATTCTCCCAGAAGGTTTCATACCCAGTTTGGCCAAACTAGGTCCCACTGGGAAAAACAATCCCATGAGTTGATTCCTCCACTTTTTCCAGTCTGAATGCATCGAGATGGATGACAAACAATATAATGATCCAATATCGACCACAATGATTGAACGAATGGTGTTATTGAGTGTGGAAGTATTTGTGTGGACGAAGTTGTGCGAAGGTGGTTGCGTGTGTGCAAAGGTTATGCGAAGAGCAAATGCATGTATGAAATTTGTGCGAAATGAGGGAAGTGCGGGGGGATCTTTTAATTGTAATGTGTTTCCAAATATTTTGGAGTTACTGCACGTTCTTATTTTATCATTAATAAATTTTGTGGATTGTGTAGATTCATACAATGAAAGATTGAGAGCTTTTTGCACACAATGGACTGTGTTGTTTGGAGAAAGCATGTGCAGAGAAAAAATGCATGTGCATAGAGCTTTCACTGTGCTAAAAGCTTTGTGAAAAGTTTATTAAAATAATAAATATACAAATCTCTTCTTTAATTATTATTTAGGAACGTATTTCGCAATAAATGCTTCCTCCCTATGATATGTGGGACCTACAGCAATTAATATAAGCTTCAAATGTCAATGACTGACCTAAGGGTGTTGTTGAGTATGAAAGTAGTTTTGCGGACGAATTTGAGTGGAGGTGGTTTTGTGTGTGCGATGTTTATGTGGAGAAGAAATTCACATGCAGAATGAGGGAAGTTCGGTGAGATGTTTTAATATTAATGCACTCTCAACTCTTTTGAAGCTAGTGAATGTGCAATTTGATATTAGTAGATTGTGTACAAGAGCACTGCTTATTTTATTATTAATAGATTTTGCGTAGTGCAAAGGTTTGCACAATGAAAGCTTTAGAGTACATATGCATTTGTGTTATTTTGAAAGTATACATTAGTATTTTCATTTTAATACTTTGAAATCATGTTTGTATATTTGATATTTTGAGAGCTTCACTCGCACTCTAGTATGAGACCAGTGGTCATTTTATTATTCATAGATTGTGCGAAGTGTGGAGGCCCATACAAAGAAAGCTTGAGAGCTTTTTGCACACAATGGTTTTTTCTATTGTCCCGCACACATGCATTTGTGTTATGTTGAAAGTATACAAAAATCATGTTACTGGATTTGATGTTTTAATGCTTCTGTGGGTTTTTGAATATGTGGGCAGGTGTGTAGTTGGTGAATTGAATGTTAAGAGGACTCATATTTACTTGTATAGTTGTTTTATTTTAATCATAGGACAAACATCAGGGCAGTAAAAAATATGGATGGTGGCTTTATCTTTGTAGCGTGTTTTAGATGCAAAATAGTAGCAGGCGGTGATTTCTAGGGAAATCAATCTGCAAACATTTGAAATAGCTTGTATAGTGAGGGAAAAACATTATTTGTAGTGATAGAAAAAATAACTCACTTCGTTCTGATTGTTATATTTGTGAATTAACAATAATAATAATAATGACGGGACAGACATTGGAACAATAGAGAGACATGGATGTTAGCATTATTTCTGATACAGAGATTTCATGACATACACATGGTGATTTATAGGGAAATGAGTTGAAAAGCATTTCGAATTCATCGACAGAAGAAGGAAAGAAGTTATTTTTTGATATCGATAAGATCCTTTTCTAATCATTTACGTATTTTGAGTAGCAGATCGAGTAGTGTTTGCTCTTTGCAAATTTCATTTAAGAGCTTAGAGTGTTGTTCGAGCTTTTGTTGCCTTACATAAATTGTTATATTCAAAGTTGATATGGTATCTTCAATGGTGTCTCAATGTTGTTTTTGTTAAATTGTGTATGGTAGCAGTAGTGTAGAAATACAGAAGCTCTACAATACAGCGAGCTTTCAAATTGATTCACCTTTACTAGTTTCCAATTCACATTTGGCAGTTTCTTTGCTAATTATCATGATTACAATTAGTTTGAACTTGTTTTGCATGCTAACTTTATGTTTCTTATGACACGTATAACGTTGATATTAAATTAGTGGATTGTGATTAACTTTGGTTTATTCTATTATTAATTATCCATCTTTTCGTGTGTGGTAGTTTTGACGTGGAATAATAGTTGCGGGAGAATGGGTGGGAGAAGCAAGGAATATGACATAGTGTTAGTTTCCATTCGTTGACTTGTGTAGTTTAGTCGAAGTCGTTAGTTTTTTTTTATTTCGAATGAATCCTAATGTTAAATGTCATATTTTGTCATCCAAATTTTAATCGTTTTGATGTTTGTTTTCTTGTTAACAGAAAATATGTTTGCGGGTAAATAGTAGTGCTTTCAACATTCAATTTACCAAGTAGGTACATGCGCATGTCTTTATTAAATACAAAAATACACATAAGATATCAATATTTCTCATTTTTGTTTCGTACATACATTTTACCGCAAAGCAGTAGTTGTTGGCATCCATTAAAAAGACACTACATCTAATATTGCATAATAGTAATAAGTATTTAATCGACAAAATTTTGTTATTTCGAGCTTACAAATTGGTTTTTGCAGTTGTGCCTATTACATTACGAATTAAAGTTTTGATTTTTAGTAATTAAATTATTTTCGTGTCGGAAAAAATCAAAGAGTTTAAAATTGAATCTATTTTTGCAGAATAAGGTTCCCACTGCATCGAAATTGTGTGTCAAATTTTGCGAGAAATAGGTTTGTCAAGTCATTCGTAAATCAAATTTGGTTTAGTTTTACAAAGAAGTGGTGACCAACTATCAAGTAGATTCATCGTAGAAGGCAATTGAACATGTGTTAGCATAGTATTTATTTGTGAATCTCCTTACACACTTTATTATTTGTAATCGTTATTGATAGTTTTACGAGCCTTCTAATTTGACTAGAAAAACAATGGAAATTTCGACATGTTCCTGATAAAATATGGTAGAATTTTTTTGTAACTCAAGGTTACAGCTGTCAACTTTCATGATCTTGGGTGTCGATCAGGTTTTTGATGATATTGAATCCATTTCCACTATCAAAAAACACAATTCTAACACTCACATTGTCGAATTTTATTGGAAAAACAAAACAAAAAATGTCAGTTACAATGATTTTTCGTGGTATGGGAAAATTTTCCGATGGGGTTTTTGATGATGTTGAATCCATTTCCACTATCACAAAACATGATTCAAACACTCGTGTTGCTGGATTTTTATTGATAACAAAAACAAAACAAAACAAAACAAAAAAACTGCATTGTGGTGATTTTTTTCTTTGTGGGTGAATCTATCACCTCGGTAGACAACGTCTATTATTATATATCGTAATTTTATGTTTCTTACAACACATATATCAATGATATTGAAGCAAGAGTAAAGGGAAAAGTAAATGGACATGACGCTTCTGGAATTTTAGAATTTTTTTCCTATTACTCTCCATAAAAGTTGGCTTTGGTATCTTTAATTGTTATTTATTCATAGTGTCGTGTGTAATGGTTTTCACACAAGTAATAGTAACAACCAATGTTTGTGAAGAAAACATAGAATTGTAAAGTGAAATGAGATTTGAATACGTTATTCAATGATAGAGTACTTTTTACAGTAAAGCGAAAATGGGTAACAAGCAAAGGAAAGATGTTATTTGCAATGATACAATTAACTCACTTGTTGACATCGATCATAGTTTTGATTGGTAGAGAACATATGATCCATATGTGAATCTATCAATGAAAGAGAAAACAAGCAACAAGATTTGGAGTACCAGATTAGCTAATGTTGGGTGTGTTCCAGAGGTCTTCAATTTCAGAGAATGTGTTTATCTCTGTGAAAATAATTTTGGTTTAAGAAAGAGGACAATTAAGCTAGGAGTGACAAAGGTTCCTCTAAATCCAAATGCATTCAGATGGTTATTCAAGTTACCTGAATTGAATGAGTGTTTAGAATTGTTCGTTATGAATAGTTTCCTGAAGCCAGAAGGACGCAATGACGCAAGATTGACATTGTGCAAGAATTCATTGCTCCAACTTTTGAGGTTCCTTTCGATCTTTCTCTTATAGATATTTCTTTGTTTAGGCAATTGTTTAGGGATTTTTGTTGGCTCTTTTCCTGTGTAGTAGGTCTACAAAGTACAACA
Organism: Pinus taeda; assembly: GCA_000404065.3. NCBI lineage: Eukaryota > Viridiplantae > Streptophyta > Pinopsida > Pinales > Pinaceae > Pinus > Pinus taeda. Next base: position 151,648 of record APFE031371552.1, on the reverse strand, counting down.
AACTTTCCGAAATGCATTTTCAATGTGCTTTATAAGACATACAAAAATATTTGTATTTTTTATTGGGTTGATATCATTTTGCAATGAATTAATTGTTCAATTACATAGATTATCTAAGAAAAAATGCTTATTTATGATGGCATATTTGATAACAAATCTCGTGTAAAGGCATGTATTTGACAATTTACCCTATAATCCTAAATTCAATATTCACGACGAACCAGTGCAGTTTTTGTATCCTATATTGTGGAAGCACGAAGATTCTTTAAATTTTTGTTTAATTCAAGATGTGTTTCTAAGGCAAGTGTATTGCATGGTAACCGGACAAGAGCCTTCTCAAATATCTGCAGAGGTTGAGATTTTCCTATATGGAAAAGGGGAATATGAGGAAAGAGAAAGCAATACAGTTATACGAACTTATGGTTTTGAATATAGACCATTGCTATTGCTAATGTTTGTTCTAGATATCTATTTTATTGTTGAATTATGCCGACAATATCGTCGTTGGCTAGCTATATTTGAACTGGGAAAACAAAAAAAACACAACAACAACAACTTATTTATTTTCTGTTTATTGATGGAAAAGTCGAAATGAAGAATACGGCTCATGCTAACTTTTTGCAAAGTCTTTTATTTTCGATTGGGTTGATGTCATTTCGAATGAATGAATTGTTCAGTTACATAGATTATCTAAGAAAAATGCTTATTTATGATGACATATTTGATAACAACTCTCGTGTAAAGGCATGTATTTGAAAATTTACCCTATAATCCTAAATTCAATATTCATGAGGAACCAATGCAGTTTTGGTATCCTATATTGTGGAATCATGAAGCTTCTTTAAATTTTTGTTTAATTCAATATGTGTTTGTAAGGAAAGTGTATTGCATGGTAACTGGACAAGAGCCTTCTCGAATATATGTAGAGGTTGAGATTTTCCTATCTGGCAAAGGGGAATATGAGGAAAGAGAAAGTAATATGGTTATATGAACTTATGGTTTTGAAGATAGACCAATGCTATTGTTGATGTTTGTTCTAGATATGTATTTTGTTGTTGAATTGTGTCGACAATATCATCGTTGGCTAGCTATTTGTTCTAGATAGGTATTTTGTTGTTGAATTTTCTCGACAATATCGTCATTTGCTAGCTATATTTGAACTGCGATTAAAAAACAAAACAAAACAAACAAACAAAAAAACAAAACAAAACAAAAAAAACAAACAAACAAACGAACAAACAAAAGCAAAAAAAAAAAAACAAAAAACAAAAACAACTTGAGTCTATGAGGTAAAAGAACTTGTTTCCAAGAAATAGAGAGAAGAACAAGGAAGTCAAAATGTCAACAAAAAATCAAAAAGCGCTAGTAGATGCTAAATAGATCGTTGGAAAAGAGATCATTGAGATGAGAGAAAGATATAAGCAAAAAGGTACAAATCCTATGGGACAATCTCAATCTTACACACACAGTATTGGAAGCGAAAAAAATTGGTCATCGATAAACTGTCAGGTGGCGGGGATGACAAAGAGCCTCCTTCTAGACTAACTCCATAAAGAGCGCAGATGAATGAATCATCTACACGAGCAAGTGATGTTGTGCAAGCCCAAATCGGTGGACGAGGCTAGTGTACAGGCACAATGCCTGGAGAACATAGGATTGAAAAGTGCGCAATAAAGTGGATCGAAGGAGAAGGAGAAACAAGAAGATTCTAAGAAGGGGAAGAAGAAGGAAAAAGGGGGAAAAGATAAAAATATGATAGCCACAACACACTAGTGCAAAGATACTAACAACCACTCTAATATTGATGGCCATATAGAGGAGAAGTGTTGGAAGTTGCATCCAGAGCTAAACTCGAAGAATAAGAAGAAGAATCTCACGGCCATAGATTCAAGCAACCAAATTTTTAAGAAGCTCAGATATGGAGAAGAAAATATTTTGTACGTCAGTGCAGAAGGAGGTGAATCTGAGTATCTTTTAGGAACAGGAAGAGAAAGAAATGACCAAACTCTTCCATATGAAGACACAGGTCAAGAAGACAACTATTAATGCTTTGTTTGACTCAAGATCATAAGCGAATCTCATTACAACAAACATGGTCAAGAAGTTGGGGTTGGAATTTTGTGATCATCCAAACCCATATCCACTGGGATGGGTAAATAATGATGCAAAGCTCAAGGTAACAAAATTGTGTAAAATTATATTTGCTATCATTGTTGATTTTATTGATCAAGTAGATCTAGATGTGGTTCCCATTTGGTGTACAAAGGACGCAATGACGCAAGATTGACATTGTGCAAGAATTCATTGCTCCAATTTCTGAGGTTCCTTTCGATCTTTCTCTTATAGATATTTCTTTGTTTAGGCAATTTTTTAGGGATTTTTGTTGGCTCTTTTCATGTGTAGTAGGTCTACAAAGTACAACAAATTTTCTGAAATGCATTTTCAATATGCTTTAATATAAGACATACAAAAATATTTGTATTTTTGATTGGGTTGATGTCATTTTGCAATGAATTAATTGTTCAATTACATAGATTATCTAAGAAAAAATGCTTATTTATGATGGCATATTTGATAACAAATCTCGTGTAAAGGCATGTATTTGACAATTTACCCTATAATCCTAAATTCAATATTCATGACGAACCAATGCAGTTTTTGTATCCTATATTGTGGAAGCACGAAGATTCTTTAAATTTTTGTTTAATTCAAGATGTGTTTCTAAGGCAAGTGTATTGCATGGTAACCAAACAAGAGCCTTCTCAAATATCTGCAGAGGTTGAAATTTTCCTATATGGAAAAGGGGAATATGAGGAAAGAGAAAGCAATACAGTTATACGAACTTATGGTTTTGAATATAGACCATTGTTATTGCTAATGTTTGTTCTAGATATCTATTTTATTGTTGAATTATGCTGACAATATCGTCGTTGGCTAGCTATATTTGAACTGGGAAAACAAAAACAACACAACAACGACAACTTATTTATTTTTTGTTTATTGATGGAAAAGTCGAAATGAAGAATACGTCTCATGCTAACTTTTTGCGGTCTTTTATTTTCGATTGGGTTGATGTCATTTCAAATGAATTAATTGTTTAGTTACATAGATTATCTAAGAAAAATGCTTATTTATGATGACATATTTGATAACAACTCTCGTGTAAAGGAATGTATTTGAAAATTTACCCTATAATCCTAAATTCAATATTCATGAGGAACCAATGCAGTTTTGGTATCCTATATTGTGGAATCATGAAGCTTCTTTAAATTTTTGTTTAATTCAATATGTGTTTGTAAGGCAAGTGCATTGCATGGTAACTGGACAAGAGCCTTCTCGAATATATGCAGAGGTTGAGATTTTCCTATATGGCAAAGGGGAATATGAGGAAAGAGAAAGTAATACGGTTATACGAACTTATGGTTTTGAAGATAGACCAATGCTATTGTTGATGTTTGTTCTAGATATGTATTTTGTTGTTGAATTGTGTCGACAATATCATCGTTGGCTAGCTATTTGTTCTAGATAGGTATTTTGTCGTTGAATTTTCTTGACAATATCGTCATTCGCTAGCTATATTTGAACTGCGATTAAAAAACAAAAAAAAAAAAAACAAACGAACAAACAAAAGCAAAAAAAAAAGAAAAAAAAAAAAACAAAAAACAAAAAAAACTTGAGTCTATGAGGTAAAAGAACTTGTTTCCAAGAAATAGAGAGAAGAACAAGGAAGTCAAAATGTCAACAAAAAATTAAAAAGCGCTAGTAGATGCTAAATAGATTGTTGGAAAAGAGATCATTGAGACGAGGGAAAGATATAAGCAAAAAGGTACAAATCCTATGGGACAATCTCAATCTTACACACACAGTATTGGAAGCGAAAAAAATTGGTCATCAATAAATTGTCAGGTGGCGGGGATGACGAAGAGCCTCCTTGTAGACTAACTCCAGAAAGAGCGCACATGAATGAATCATCTAGATCCAAGAGTATGCCTAAAACGGGGAGCATTGAAGAGGTTGTGGACATGGAAGTTGATAGTGTTGTAATTACTGATTGGGTTAGTACTTGTTTGCAAGAAAATATAAAAATAATGGGTAAAATTGTTGAAGAGGACATTACTTTCGATGACCATTTTGTCACATTGCAGGATGCAAATTATGACAGGGGCGGTAAGAGATTGAATATTTAAAGGGTACAACATTCCAACATGTTGCTGATCGAGAAGAAATGAATGTTGATCTATCTTTGGTTGCAATGCAAAGGCTATGAAATTATATCAAGCTATTTGTGAAGCACTTGTGGATTTTGTTAGTAGATGACAAGCAAAAAAAATTGAAGCTGAAGGCAAAAATAAAAGAGCTAGAAGATACTCTGAGCCTGGGTCCTTTGTTGAAGGCTCCACTAGTGATATGCAAACCGCCATTGGAAATTTTTAGTCCTGACGGATCTCATAGATCTGAGAATCTTGTCAATCTTGTGAGTTTAGTGAAATCTTATAGAATTAGTAATATATCTGAAAGATTGTGAATTGTTGAATCTGCATGACAAATTGCTTTTCATCTATGACATTTAAAGTAGAGAACTTTATGTCGAGTTGGTCAAAAGTGAGTTGGAGGGAGGTAGGGAATTCATAGACAATGACCTATTAAATTTTAATCAAAAGCTCAGTTTACTGTCTGAACTAGAAAAATATAAAAAAGGTTGCCTATTGTTGATTGGATGAGGAAGATCAAGGTTACATGGTATGATAAAATCAAAACATTGGAGGACATTATTTCTGAGTGTGGAGACATAGAAAACCAAAGAGCAAATGTGTATCTCAAGGCCATAGCAATTGTTCAAGATTGAAATGGTTTGTGCATTACATATGAGTCTGGATTAATTCTGAAAGATGAGCTAATAGCTGATTTGGAGAAGTTGCAACAATGATAGGCAACAAAGTTCGATGATATAACGAATTTTACTGTAGAGGAAATTAGCAAATGGTTAATTACTTTTGTTAATGTTAAGGAAGAGTATTATTCCTCGATTTTGTAATTTCCAAAGGAAGCTAGAGAAATTGAGGAGGAGATATTCAATGAACGTGTTCTGTGCGACATTACTGTCGCTCCAATGAAAGAATTCATTGAAGCTAAAGTGAAGGAATTCATTGCAAAAAGCCTGATTCCAAGAGATAGTTAGGGCTAAACATTATCAGGCTATGCTTTGGCATATTGTAAGTGTTTTAGTACATTGGAACTTTTGTTTTTATCTTCAAAGCATTTTACTATTGAAATTTTATGTGTGCATTATGATGGAATAGTCTAATTACTAAATGCATTTCCTTGTTATTTGTTGCAAATGACTTTTAGAGGTTACGGTCAACAGGATCCCAGTCGCAGTCCCCATTGGGATGAATGCATTTAGGTTTTCGACTAAAGTATTAGAATTTTCATAAATACTTTATGAAACAAAGGCTATTTTCTGGACCAAGGCTTTGTAATCATAACTTATTTGAATTGCGGTCACTGTCATTTCCATATCTTTGTTTGTTTACTAATTATGTAAACAATTATGAGATAACATTTCACATGGGATGTTGTATGGACTTGGGTTCTCGAATGTTGTAAATAAAACAATAATTGAACACTTGTTTTCCATTATTTGCTTTGAGCTTTTTTATATTAGCTAATGTTCTGTAATGAATGATAATTAAAATGGAATTTTGTTTACTTTGTTCTAATACAAAAAGTTTTTACCCATTATATCAATTATAATTCATATATAATGTTTTAAATGTGAACTTATATTACTATGGATTATTTAGCATTTCTAAATATCATTGATTGAACATAAGTTCATGAAACCATGATTTTGAGCTTTTATATTTTATGTAATGGTATGAAAATTGCTGGCAATTAAAATAAACTTTTAGCAGGAGTTTCGGTTTAGAGATATTTATTGCATTTGTGATGTTTATTTGAATGATAGCTATAGTGATTAGGATTTGAATCTGAACACAATTATTGTTGTTGTAACTATGTTCATTACTCTTCAAGGCTTGTGAAGCACAAAGACTATTTAGTCTATACAAAAGAGAGAATTACACACATTAGTGTTTCACTGTACAAAGTTTTCATTCTGCGGGCCTAGAATGAGAGTTTTCATTGTGCAAAGGAAGCTTCTTGTCGGGAGTAAAAGCTTCGCACAAGAACAATGATAATAATAATAATACATTGAACTATAGGTTCTGTTTTTTCAAAGCATTGTGAAAAAACTCCATATTTCGTTTTGCAACAGTCAATTGTAAACTAGTCTTTGTAAGTAATTTGGTTATAGACATATACAATTTATTTTCTTAAAGTAAATAAGTATTAAATAAGTCTGACTAGATATAGAAACATTTTTTATTATGCAAAGATTTTCTTATCTAAAGCTCATATTGAAGCTTATATTGTGTGCAGGAAGCTACTTCCTCACAATGAAAACTTTTATTAAGCAATTATAAACCTAAAAATCATAAAAGTGCATAGGGATCTTTTAATATCGATCTCACAATTTGTAGATCAAGGTGTTATTTAACAAATATAATTGTATCAGTCTAGTTCCTCATGTGATTTATAAGAGAACTAATATATGCATCAACAGACCTGTCCTAGAACATATATCTCTTGGATTCTTCTATTTGCACAAGTGTTATCAGAGTTGTGGATCCACTGTGAAATGTGTCAATACCTTTGACCTATGCAAGAAACTATGATCTACGTCCATAAGGGGAACAAGTCACTGTGTGATCTAATGCTTTTGGTGATCTGGATACTCAACCTTGTTGATATGATAAAGAATCCATTGATTTCTTAGCAGCTCGGAAGAATAGTTTTGCATGTGCTAGCTACATCAACAAAAATATCATATCTAGATTTGCAATGTCAAGGAATGTTATCCCTAGGAATGACTTTTTCGAATCAATCACAACAATATTTTTGGGGTCAGCATTTTGAAACCTCCACTAAGGTTACCCTCTGAAATTATTTCATTCTTTTGTTTAATTTTATGAGGCCAAAATTAATGAGTTGTGAATCTCTCCTCTAAATTACATTAGTTTGGTGTATGTAATGGGTAACATATCTCATTTGTGAATCCAAGCCATTTTTTGGATATGGATTTCATGGGAAGTCAAATCTATGTAGATTCAAGGAACCTGTCATTCCACCCATCAAATTTTGGATCCTGTTGTATTGATTTCTACTCAAGTTTTAGTCTAGAAGTAGACATGAGCTCCTTAGGGTTCATTAAATATCAAGCATTATTCATTAAATATCTATTGATGTCAATTTGTAGCAATTCTAGGATTTCAACTGTAGTGACACCAGATGTTGGATAAAGGTTTGAGTTGCTATGTGCGTAAAATCCCAAACCATCAAATCTTTCGTCTTATTCAAATTGAGTTTATGTGGTCATGACTCGGAGGAGTTCTACCAGATCTTATATCTGTTGGTGATGCACCATAAGGATATCTATAATAGAAAGTGGAGGTGAAGGTTGCATGTTGAGGGGATGATGGAATTGGTAGGTTTACAACCATTCTATTTATTTAGTTATTTTCCGCTAGTGAAAGAGCCAACACACTAGCTATCGACATTTTGTTGACTGAACCTATGCAATATTCTAGCAGACTTCATAAACAATAAATTATATAACAATGCAATAGATCGATTTTTTTTAGTGCAATTCTTTGAAAAGAGAGGTCTCTACCATTTATCAAGAGGAGTTGTAAAGAGTCGTCAAGATTTTATATTGGAATCCAGTCATTGTAAACTAATGGAAATTTGCAAATGCTCATTGGCATGGAATTGATTATCAAATGGTTTGGGATGAAAACATCTTTGTAACAACAAATGAAATTATTAATTTTCAAGATTCAATTATTTTGTAACTAACCTTTCCTAATAATTGAGCCTCGACAGTTCATTGAGGTGGCTTGTAGTATATTTTTTTGCCATGGGCATGTATAAGAAAGTGGTTGAAAAAAAATAATTGAACTAGGTTGTGGCACTATGCTTAACACTCTTCAAGTACATACCACGATCTCTTGTTGGCATCAACATGACCATGATTGGCATTGACCTCAGTGCTTCACACACACAAGGTAAACCTCACCATTGAAGGTGCCAATGTTATTTTCTAACTAATTTTAAATAAATCTGATTTCCACATTAGACGTATTATTCTTTAATGGGATTTAATTTTTTATTTTAATATACCTATGGTAATTCTCATTAATGAAAAATAAGTGGCCACATGGCCATTTAGAGGAAGATGGTGATCATTTTCCCAAAAAAAAAAAAAACTTAAAATGGAGATTCAAAGTGGAAATGGTATCTTCCCACAAAATATTATTTTTTCGTAAAGCTTTAAAATAATGGTTAAGGGGAGGAGTGAATGATTAAAGGGACATGGAAGTTATTTTAATTGTTTACTTTTGGAGTTATAAGGGTTATCCTCTAAAATTATTAGTCCATGCCTTGCCCGGGACTATAGCATTCGTCTCGTGGTTAAGTTGCATTTGTTGTGCATTATTTGGTCGTGTTTTTGCAATTTTAACCAAAGTTTTTGTAAAATGCTTAATATTTCTATTTTTGCATAAATTCAAAAATAATTTTCGAATTTTTAATAAATGTTATTTCTAATTTCCCATTGGATGAGGAAGCTTTGATGGGACATAATTCTCGTGGTTGAGGGTGTTTTATTTTCGGTTTTTTCCAGTGCTTGAAAATTCATTTTAAAATTAAATAAAAGTAATTTTGTGAGTGGCCATTGCGTTGGTGAGTGCTCTGACACTCAAATTGTTATGTTAGTACTATGCTCAATGATACGAGAACTGATGTGGTTGCAGGACACTATTATTTTAGTGCTATGCTCAATGATGTGGGAATTGATGTGATTGTAGGTTGTTTGCAGGGGGGAGGGGGCATTGAACAAATTTCTAATTAATATTATTATATTTCCTTGTGCGAAGGATAGAGTATGTGAGGGAGAACTGGGGTCCTTTGCATAGTGAATGTTGTGACATTGATCAATGATGTGGTAATTGGTATGGTTTCCTTGTGCGAAACTTTTATTGTGTAGAGGGCGGAGTATGTATGGGAGAATTGGGGTCCTTTGCATAGACAGGGGTGATTTGACAGTGACGGGGGTGTAGAGGGAGCTAGTATAATGTTTGTAACAATTATCGTAATCGTTGGACTATAAAAGCTACCCTTATTATGCAATATTAAATCAATTGTGTTTTCAATCTGTGTGACATGTGGTTGCAGGACACTATTATGTTAGTGCTCTGCTCAACGATGTGAGAATTGATGTGGTTGCTGGTTTTTTGCATAAGCCCCGAGGGTGGGCTAAACAAATCTCCAATTAATGTTATTATGTTTCCTTGTGTGGAGGACGAAGTATGTGCGAGAGAAATGGGGTTACTTTGCATAGACATGGGTGCTAAATAAGTTGTGTTTTATATCAGTGTAAAGAAGAAGTGTTGTGCGGTAAAACGAAGTGATTCAATTCATTATTTCCATTGAAAAGGGTCGGTACATGTTCTACAATATCACTAGTAAATACCTCCCCCCCCTGGGTATGAAAATTCCATAGTGTTAGTTGAGTTCCTGGTTCCCCAAATGTACGGAAAGCTTCGTGAAAGGTTTATTAAAACAATAAATATACAAATCATTTTATAATTATTATTTAGGAATGTATCCTGCAACTACGGAAGTAGTTGTGCAGAGGAAGATTTGCGAAGGTGATTGTGCGAAGCTGCCTATTTTGTGGAAGCGTGTGCGGAGAACAAATGCATGTGTGCAAATATTTCACTGTGTTTGAAGCTTCGTGCAAAGTTTATTAAAATAATAATATGCAAATATATTTTTTAATTATTATTTAGGAACGTATTTCACTACGTATGCTCATTAATTGATATCAGTTTCAAATGTCAATGACTGAGAAAACGACGTTATTGAGTGCGGAAGTGGTTGTGTAGAGGTGGTTGTGCGTGTGTAGAGGCTATTCAGAGAACAAATGCATGTGCGGAATTTGTGTAGAATGAGGGAAGTATGGAGGGAGATTTTAATTGTAATGCATTTTCAACTCTTTTGGAGTTAGTATACGTGCAATTTGATATTAGTAGATTGTGTGCAAGAGCAATACTTATTTTATCTTTAATAGATTTTGTGGAGTGCAGAGATTCATACAATGAAATCTCGAGAGATTTTGTCACACAATGGATTGTGTTATTCGGAGGAAGTGTGTGCAGAGAACAAATGCATGTGCATAGAGCTTTCATTGTGCCGAAAGCTTTGTACAAAGTTTATTAAAATAATAAATATACAAATCTCTTCTTTAATTCTTATTTAGGAACGTATTTCACAACAAATGCTTCCTCCCCACGATATTTGGGAATGTGAAATGAGGGAAATGTGGAGGGGTTTTTTAATTGTAATGTGTTTTCAACTCTTTTTGAGCTAGTGAATGTGCAATTTGATATTAGTATATTGTGTGCAAGAGTAGTGCTTATTTTATTATAAATAGATTTTGTTGAGTGCACAGGTTCGCACAATGAAATCTTTAGAGTACATATGCATTTGTGTTATGTTGAAATTATACATTAGTATTTTCATTTGAATGCTTTGAAAAATCATGTTTATATTTGATATCTTGAGGGCTTCACTTGCACTCTTGTATGAGACTAGTGGTTATTTTATTATTAATATATTATGTGAAGTGCGGAGGTTCGTATAATGAAAGCTTGAGAGGTTTTTGCACACAATGGATTTTTCTACAATCCTGCACACATGCATTTGTGTTAAGTTGAAAGTATACAAAAATCTTATTTCCGTATTTGATGTTTTAATGCTTTTATGGTTTTCTGAATATGTGGGTAAGTGTGTATTCAGTGAATTGAATGTTAAGAGGACTTTCTATTAATTAGAGGACAGACATTAGGACGATAAAAAATTAGGATGGTGGCTTTATCTTTGTAGCGTATTTTAGACGCAAAATAGTGGCAGACAGTGATTTCTAGGGAGATGAGTCTGCAAACATTTGAAAGAGCTAGTATAGTGAGGGAAAAATGTTATTTGCAGTGATAGAAAAAATAACTCACTTTCTTCTTATTGTTATATTTATGAATTAATAATAATAATAATAATGACAGGACAAAAAAAATCTATTCATGCATTTCATCATGTCCTAAGCCAAACAAAATTCCCACTGCTGTTGAGTCGCACGCGCCCTCTGCCCTTGTGTGTCCAAGGTCCTCAGCCGCCCTCTACTGCGACCTCCTGCTGCGTTGATGGAGTTGTTGAATCCTCCAGAGGATGGAGATCCGCATTCAGGTGTTCATAATGAGCAAGAAGAAACTACAAACGCCTTTGCATCATTAATATCAGCCATTGGTCCTCCTAAAACCAGGTCATCAATATCCAAGTTTGTGAATAAACTTGGTGATATTCCAGAGATATCTCTCCCTCCGTCTCTTCCCCGTCGAGCAGCTCTGTCTCTAGCAGAAAGGGGATGGGTTGGCTAGTTTACAAGACTATGGCCATCTCCTCGTTTGGTTCAGAAATGGATCAAAATAAATTGGACATCTTCAATAAATGTTAAAATCTCTATAAGATATTGTGGAAGAGGGTATTACACCTTTCGTTTTGAAACAAAGTAAGACCGAGATTCAATCTTCAAAAATAGCCCATACTTCATGGACATGCAAGGGTTATACCTAAACAGATGGACACATGTTTTTGATCCCGAAATGGATGTACCCAGCGTGGTGTCAGTATGGGTAAGACTACCCCATCTCCCTCTTCATTGTTTGGGAGATGAATCGGTTAAAGCTATCGGGAATGTTGTGGGGAAATACATTGACAGATGCGAACCAAAAGAAAACATGCATGCTCGTGCGAGGATCTGTGTCGAAGTGGATCTAGGGAAAGGTCTTCCAGAGGTAGTAAAGATCAAAGTAGATCAATGGACGCACATACAATAGTGGGACTACGAACATATACCGTTCAAATGCAAGGTATGTCATGAATACAATCATTTTGCAAATAGATGTCCAAAAAAACAAGAAAATGAAAATCTAGAAGAACCTGAAGCCAAATGGGAACAAGTCAAAAAGAAAAAATCGTCAAACAAGCAACCCATCTCCTCATCAAGCCATCCACAGGCCCCACCTTATCCTTTGCCATCCTCTCGCATCTCATATAACCCCACCATATTCCCTACATCTCTCACCAATACCAATTATTTTGGAACCCTTGAAGAACCCTCAGTCCTTCCACCCCCCCTCCCCCCCTCATCCTTCCCCTTCCCATATCTTCATGCCCTCAATCCCTATAATTCATCGCAGCCCCCCTCCTCCCTTTGTGGACAGAATACTAACAAGAAACCAATCTAAGGAATCTCTCCAAACTCTTGAACACCAAAATAAAGCAGGAAGAAAGTCTAACAAAGATCTTAGAGATGAAGCAACAACAAAAGAGATGGCTCTAGGAATGCCACAACCTATGGATTCCTTATTTGGAAAAAGTTCCGAGAACAATGAGAAAAATCAAAATCAACAAAGAGGGAAAGGTCCCTCATCCCACCAAACAAATAAGTAATGATTTTGGTCTCCTATTTTCGTTGTTTGGGAACACCCTTTAAAGTAAATGAAGCAAGAGACATTCTAGTAAAAGGAAAAATCCAGATATCCTTATGCTTCAGGAGACCAAAACAAGCTGCCAGGAATCAGAAAAAAATGATAAAAAAAATTAAAAAATCATGAAGGAACAGCTCAACAAGCCATAGGGGCCTCAAGGGGAATTTGCACACCATGTAGGAAAGGAAAATGGGAAATGCTACAGCAAAAAAAGGAACAATATTGGATCCGAACATATCTAAAGGAGACAACCACCAATGAGAAATTTTGTATCATCAACATATATGCCCCTAATCACTACAGGGAAAAAGAGCAATGTTGGAACATGGTTTAAGAAACCTTAAATGAAACTCACAACAAAAAATTAATTTTGGGAGGGGATCTCAACCTTGTTATAAATATAGAGGAGAAATTTGGAGGGACCTACCATGCAGACCCATCTAGGGATGCGATTGAAACCATTATGGAAAAAAACAAGCTAATAGACATACCTCCAAATAATGGTAAGTACACATGGAATAACAAAAGGGTAGGAAAAAGAAATATAAAAGAAATATTGGATCGAATCTTGGTTATAGACAACATCATCTCCAATTATAATTCAGCAAGATCAAAAATCATTCATGCTACGGCATCTGACCACAAGCCAGTGGTAATCACTCTGGGGCTGATGGATAACCAAGGACCATTACCATTCAAATACTGCTTGATATGGAACAGCAACGAAGAATTCAGAAAATTAATTTCGGAAGTTCGGTCTCAGAAGGTCACGGGATCACGCTACTTTGTGTGGGAAACCAAGCTTAAAAATCTGAGAAAGGAATTGAAAATATGGGCCAAAGAAAATGAAAAACAAAATAAAAAAGAAGGACAGAGCTGTTAAAAAAGATGGAGAATTTACAAGAGGCAAAGGAAACCAAGGAGGAGGACAAAGAGGATCATCTTCAGGAAAAGGAACTTTTTTGGGAAATATATAGAGAAAACTGGAAAGAAGAAGAAGAGACGAGATTAAACTCAAGATGCCTATGGTTAAAAGTAGGGGCCAAAAACACAGTTTTTTTCATAACTCTAGGAAAATTAGAAGAGCTATAAATCATATTGATAAAATTCAAGTAGATGGACAGGAAATTAGAGGAGCAAAGGAATTAAAAAAAGAGGCACACAATCATTTTAAAAATCTTCTAACAGCAAATGGAGAAGCAACAGATTATGATAATTTTTTGCAGCATATCCCAAACAAGATAAATGAAGGGCAAAACGCAGAAATTATGAAAGAAATTTTAGAAGAAGAATTAGAGGCAGCAGTTTGGAGTCTTCATCCAGATAAGGCCCACCTAGATGGCTTCACAATTTCTTTCTACAGGCAACATTGGCAGATAATAAAAAAGGACATTAAGAATGATAAGAAATGTGTTCAAAACAAAAAAATGGGAGGCAACACCAAATCCTCTTATCTGCCATTAATACCAAAGGATGCTAACCCCTCCACTTTTAGTAGATTTCTGCCAATTCCCTTGTGAAAATCTTCCTATAAAATAGTAACAGAGATAATAGCCAACAGAATAATGAAAGTTCTCCCGGAGATAATTTCGGAAAACCAAGGAGGTTTTGTACCAAACAAACATATTATAGATAATGTTTTGGTGGTCCAGAAAGCTATCAATTCAAGCATGCTAAGAAAAGAAAAAGGAACCATTATAAAATTAGATATGGCCAATGCCTTTGACAGGGTAAGTCTCCCCTATCTCATGGTTGTTTTAAAGAAATCCGGTTTCTCAAGTGAAATCATTGAGGTTATTAAGGCTTGCATCACAAACCTGTGGATAGCACCGTTGATAAATGGAAGACCCAGTGAATTCTTCCAAAGCTCCAGAGGGTTGAGGCAGGGATTCCTTCTCTCTCCTTTTTTATATATAATAATGGCTTAATCGTTAAGTAGAACTTTGGAAAAGAGAAGGATAGAAAGAACTTCGACTGGCTTGCAAATCACAAATGGAATCAATCATTTAATGTTTGATGATGATACCTTGTTGTTGGGTGGTGCTTCATGCATAATTGCCCAAAGATTTAAAAAAATCATTGACAACTTTATGGAGGTCTTTGGAGGCCTCTTAAACAATGCAAAGTGCAGAATATATGGCTGGAACACTACACCCCACACCATGCAAAGAATATCTCAGATTCTTGAGATTCCTATACAAGCAAGCTAGAACCATTTCTTCTATCTTGCGCTACCCATATCCAAAGAAAATCTTAAGGTAGAGTCGTGGAGTACACAAACTCAAAAAATGAAAGAAAAAATTCAAAATTGGGGAACGATGTGGTTGAACATGGTAGGCAGAGTGACCCTAATTAAATCTATGCTCACTGCACTACCAATCTACCAATACGCCACTATATTGGCTCCGGAAAGTATACACAAGCAAATGTAATTAATCATCAAAGGTTTTCTCTCGCAGGGAGGGAAAAAGGAGACTAAAAAATTCAGTTTAGTAAAATGGGCTCAAGTAACTCAGCCCTATGAGAAAGGAGGTTTATCTTTAAGGCTGTCCACTTTGATGAATGTTGCCCTAGGGGCTAAAATCATATGGAGAATGATAACTGGCAATGACATATGGTGGAAACAAACTCTGACTTCAAAATATATGAACCACCAAAGAACACACTTGCTAGTTGAAAGTGTTCCTATAAGACTATGCATGCAAATTTGGAAGCTTGTTAAGAAAAAGATACCAACTATCAGCAAACACACCTCAAATATGCCAGGCAATGGTAAAAATATCAAGGTATGGGAAGATAGAATCATGGGGAGGAACCTTTAAATAACCTTCTAGGTTGTGAAGAGATAAAAAAAAAAATGGATGAAGGACAAAGGGATAACTACTCTGCACTCTATATCTCATTGGGAAAACAAGAACTGGCAAGACTGGTATATACCAAATATCCCTCCAAATTTAAAAAGTCAATGGGATATCTTATTGCACCATCTCAAAGGATCAGCCCCAATGAGCATGGAGGATGAAGATACAATAATATGGAACCCAAGTGGAGGAAGCTACACAGTCAAGTCTAGATATACTGCTATACAAGCTCAGTGAAAAGTACAAGATTTGGCTCCATGGAAATCCATATGAAAAACAGAAAGGCTTCCTAAAAATAAAATCTTTAGTTGGACCCTATTAAAATGGAAAATCCTCACTGCTAAAAACCTAAAAAGAAAAGGATTCTTTGGCCCATAAAGGTGTCTGATGTGTCTAAAGGAAGATGAATCTATTCAACACTTTTTTTTGGATTACATTTTCACTAAAGAATGTTGGAAGCAGTTATCTAGTCCCTTGGAAGTGGAACTTAATTTTTCCAGAACATTCAATGAATTCTTTATAGATTGGAAAAAAATATATCCCTACTCAACGAAGAATAAGCAAACCATTAAAAGGTTTTGGGAAGGCCTTCCATTTGTACTATGTTGGCAGATATGCCTCTCAAGAAACAAAAGCATTTTCAAAGACTAGGTTCCGAAAATTGGAAGGGTCCTGACAAAAACTTGGGGACTTACCTCAGAATTCTTAAATATTAAGGGAGTAACAACAATTGACAATAGTCTTCTACAGCAAGAACAAAGGAACTGGATTAGTAGGGAAACGATAAGAAATAATGGAAATGTTAATCCCAGGGATAGACCTCCAACACAGAACTGGAAAATTAGAGTAAACAAGGAAGATTTCATAAATTGGAAAGGAAACCTGAATAGGTTTTGTCTCTTTTTCGACGGGGCCTCCAAAAATAATCTGGGCAGAGCAGGAGCTAGAGGGAGAATCAATGATTTGGGGGGGGGGAATGTTGGTCTCCTATGAGTGGGGTCTAGGGGAACCTCCAACAACATAGCAAAGGCATATAGTTTGCTAATGGGATCCAAGATTCTTAAAAAAGGGAGATTAAAGACCCAATAATTCTGGGGGACTCAACAATTATAATCAAAGCAATGGTAAGCAGAAGAAATTCCTCAAATGCTTCCATGAATCGAATTTTTAAAAGAATTAGGCACAATCTGGCAGATTTAGGTAACATTACATTCAAGCACATTTTGTGGGAAAACAATAGCACAACGGACCACTACGAAAATATGGCAATGTCCAGGAATGAAGGAGAAACAAGAGAAGATATGGAGGTGTATCATCAATGATTCCCTAGTGACCGAACCTCAACGATCATCATGAAAAAAAACACTCTTCCCCGTGAAAATCTAAAGTTCAAAACAAAGAAGATACGAAGGATCAGTGTAAATCTCTGCAAAGATATTCTTCCAGCTAAAAAAGCACAGAAGTCTCGGGACTCCAAGCAAAATATCTTGCAACAAACAAGTCTTAGCGATAAATCGAACATCAACACTGTAAAACCAATAATGCCTCTCCAGATAAGCACGATTTCCAAATTGTATGATCCTTACTCTGCTCTCTCCTCGCCTTTATATCTCTGGTCTTCTTATCCTCTCACATTCTCAGACTTATCATCGCTCATTTCGTAGCCTCTTGTTATCACCACTCACCTTGCCTCTCTGATTCTATAATCCATCAAATCAGTCTCAGCTCTAATCTTATTTTCGTTCCTGCTTTTTCTCAGTGCATTCCCTCTCCTCTTCCTTGTGCAAAGATAGTTGATCGTTCTCTTCCAAAGACACCCATTATGTGGGATAATCTCCCTCCTCTATTTTGTAAGTATTCGGAGTGCCTGAGCTTCATAAATCTCAAATCTTATCCCCTCTTAACCTTCCATTATCAAGCTATTCATGCAGGCAAGTTCCTTTCCCTTTGCTTGTCTCAGTTCCTTTCATCAAACTATAAAGGGAAGATAAAGCATCAAGGCCACAACAAACAGAATCAGAGGTGTCATTCTTTCAAGGGCAGAGGAAGCTTAGCAAGGTCTTATATAAGAAGAAATCTCAGGAATCATCAACATATCACAAAGAACCAAATTGTGTCTCTCAGGAAATTTGAAAACCCTATAGAAATGGAGTTCAATCTAGTGGAGAGAGCCTCCCAAAACGATACTTTTTCCACCTACAAAGCTAATAATTTTATGATCAGTAAAATAAAAGAAACAATACAAGATCTAAGGTTTGAAATGAAGGCTGAGAATACATATCAAAAGAGACAATTGGAGATCTAGAAGGCAGAAATAATTGCACTCAAAAACAAATGTATTCACCTGGAGGAGACGGTTACCTATCTCAAAAACATCACACTAAGCCAGGAGGGAGAAAATTCAACTTATCAAAGCAACAAGCAGAGGTCTCATCAAGACTATTCAATGAACCAATACTAATCATCCATAAAGTGTTTTATAAGTATCTTAGAAGTATGTTATGCAAATGTATTTACTGTTGTTCCAGTTTGTAAGGCAATATTTCAAAGTAGTAATAGGAACCTCTAGGATTTTGGGAATCATGCTTAAAGGCTTCAAGGACTGCGTTCCCACCCTTCTTTCCTTTAGCATGATTTCAATCAGTTTCAAATGTAATAGGAGCTTGCTCCTCCTTTTTTTGGAAATATAAAAATATAACCGATCTTGTAAAAAAAATAATGACAGGACAAACATTGGAACAATAGAGAGCTCTAGATGTTAACTTTATAACTCATACAAAGATTTCATGACACCAAAATGGTGATTTCTAAGGAAACGAGTTGACAAGCATTTCGAATTCATCGACAAAGGAAGGAAATAAGCTATTTGTTGATATCGGTAAGAGCCTTTTCTAATCGTTTATGTATTTTTAGTAGCAGATCATGTAGCATTTTCTCTTTGCAAATTGCATTTAAGAGCTTAGAGTATTGTTCGAGCTTTTGTTGCCTTACATAAATTGTTATCTTCAAAGTTGAGATGGCATCTTCAGTGGTGTCTCAATGAAATTTTTGTTAAATCGTGGACGATAGCGGTAGTGCAGAAATACAAAATCTCTACAACACTGCAAGCTTTTAAATTGATTCACCTTTGTCAATTTCCTATTCACATTTGGCAGTTTCTTTGCTAATTATCATGATTACAATTAGTTTGAACTTGTTTTGTATGGTAAATTTATGTTTCTTATGACATGTATAATGTTGATATCAAATCAGTGGATTGTGATTAACTTTGATTTATTCGATTGCTAATTATTCAATGTGTTGTGTGTGGAAATTTTGACGCGGGTAATAGTAATAGTCGTCGGAGAATGGGTGTGAGAAGAAAGGAATATGACATAGTGTTAGTTTCCATTCCTTGACTTCTATAGTTTAGCCGAAGTCATTGATTTTTTTTTTAAATGAATCCTGATGTTAAATGGCATTTTCTGTCATCCAGATTTTTAATCGTTCTGATGTTTGTTCTCTTATTAACAGAAAACACTTGTGTGGGTAAATATTAGTGCTTTCGATATTCAATTTCCCGAGTAGGTACATGCGCATGTCTTTATTCAATAAACCAATACAAATAGGTATCAACATTTCCTATCTTTGTTTCGTACTTACTTTCTACCATAGAGAAGTACTTGTTGGCATCTGTTAAAAAGACATTATATCTAATATTCTAAAAAGTATTAAATATTTAATCGATAGAATATTAGTTATTTCTAGTTTACAAATTTCGTTTTGCAATTGTGCCTGTTACATTATGAATTAAAGTGTTGGTTATTAGTAATTAAATTATTTTCGTGTCTACAAAAATCAAACGTTTTAAAATTAAATCTGTTTTTGCGGAATGAGGTTCCCATTGCATCTAAATTGTGTGTCAAATTTTGTGAGAAATAGGCGTGTCAAGTCATTCATAAATCAAATTTGGTCTGGTTTTACAAAGAAGTGGGGACCAACTATCAAGTCGATTTTTCGTAGAAGGAAATTGAATACATGTTGGCATAATATTTATTTGTGAATCTCCTTGTGCACTTTATTTTTGTAGCTAGTATTGATAGTTTTACGAGCCTTCAAATTTGACCAGAAAAACAATGGAAATTTCGACACGTTCCTCATAAAATATGGCAAAAAAAATTTGTAACTTGAGGTTACAGTCGTAAACTTTCATGATCTTGGGTGTCGATCGAGTTTTTGATGATACTAAATTCATTTCCATTATCAAAAAGCATGATTCAAACACTCGTGTTGTTGGATTTTTATTGAAAAACAAAAACAAAAAATGTCAGATTGCGGCAATTTTTGGTGTTATGGGCAAATTTTCCGATCGGGGATTTGATGATGTTGAATCCATTTCCACTATCACAAAACATGATTCAAACACTCGTGTTGCTGCATTTTTATTGACAAAAAAAACAAAAAAACCACATTGCGGTGACTTTTGTCTGTGTGGTCGAATTTGTCACCTCAGTAAACAACGTCTATTATTATATATCATATGCTTATGTTTCTTACGACATGTATATCAATGATATTGAAGCAGGAGCAAAGTGTGAAGTAAATGGACAAGATGCTTCTGGAATTTTAGAATTTTCTCCAATTACTCTTCGTAAAAGTTGGCTTTGGTATCTTTAATTGTTATATATTCAGAGTGTCGTGTGTAATGGTTCTCAGAAAAGTAATAGTAACAGCTAGTGTTTGTGAAGAAAACAAATAATTGTAAAGTGAAATGGGATTTGAATACGTTATTCAATAACAAAGAATATTTTTACTACAAAGTGAAAATGGGAAACAAGAAAAGGAAAGAAGTTATTTACAATTATACAATTAACTCATTTGCTGACAATGATGATAGCTTTAACTCGTCGAGAACGTATGAGCAATATGTGAATATGTCAATGGAAGAGAAAAACAAGCAACAAGATTTGGAGTATCGGATTAACAAATGTTGG
Organism: Pinus taeda; assembly: GCA_000404065.3. NCBI lineage: Eukaryota > Viridiplantae > Streptophyta > Pinopsida > Pinales > Pinaceae > Pinus > Pinus taeda. Next base: position 131,149 of record APFE031371552.1, on the reverse strand, counting down.
GTGTGTTCTGGAGGTCTTTGATTTCAGAGAAATTGTTTATCTCTATGCAAGGTTTAAGAAAGAAGACAATTAAGCTAGGAGCAACAAAGGTTCCTCTAAATCAAAATGCATTCAAATGGTTTTTCAAGTTACCGAGACCGAGCAAGTGTTTAGAATTGTTTTTGTGAATAGTTTTCTGAAGCCAGAAGGAGGCGAGATTGACATTCTGCAGGAATTCATTGCTCCAACTTCTGAGGTTCCTTCTGATATTTCTCTTGTAGATATTTCTTAGTTTAGGCAATTATTTAGGGATTTCTGTTAGCTCTTTTCCCATGTAGTAGGTCTACAAAGTACAATAAATTTTTCAAAATACATTTTCTATGTGCTTTACAAGACATACAAAACTATTTGTATTTTCGATTGGGCTGATGTCATTTCGAATGAGTTAATTGTTCATTTACATAGATTATCCAAGAACAATTGTTTATTTATGATGGTATATTAGACAACAACTCACGTGTAAAGGCGTGTATTTGACAATTTACCCTATAATCCTAAATTCAATATTCACGAGGAACCAATGCAGTTCTGGTAATCCTATATTATAGAAGCATGAAGCTTCTTTAATTTTTTGTTTAATTCAACATGTGTTTATAAGGCAAGTGTATTGCATGATAACTCAACAAGAGCCTTCTCGAATATCTGTAGAGGTTGAGGTTTTCCTATCTTGCAAAGGGGCATATGAGGAAAGAGAAAACAATATGGTTATAAGAAGTTATGGTTTTGAAGATAGACTGTTGCTATTGTTGATGTTTGTTCTAGATAGGTATTTTGTTGTTGAATTATGTCGGCAATATCGTCGTTGGGTAGCTATATTTGAACTAAAAATAATAATAATAATAAATAAATATAAATAATGAACAAATATAAATATAAATAAATAAATCTTTTATTTGTTGGAAAAGTCATTATGAAGAATACAGTTCACATTAACTTTGTTGCAAAGCCTTTAGATGCTTTTAACTTAAGTGAAGTTGAAGCTATTAAACGATTTGGTAGAGGAATAATTTTCATGGAACACCTTGAGTTTATGAGGTACGAGAACTTGCTTCCAAGAAATAGAGAGCGGAGCAAGGAAAGTTACAGTGTATCAACAAAATATTAAAAAATGCTAGTAGATGCTAAACAGATAATTGGAAAAGAGATCATCGAGATGAGAGAAAGATACAAGCAAAGAGGCAAAAATCCTACGGGACAATCTCAATCTTACACACGTAGTACTAGTGTGCTTCATTTGCTAGCAAAAAAGGGAAAAGAACTATTGGAAGAGAAAAACTTGTTATCGATAGGCTATTAGGTGGCGGGGATAACGAAGAGCCTCCTCGTAGAGTGACTCCGGAAAGAGAGCACATTGATGAATCATCTAGATCCAAGAGTCTCCCTAAAACGGGGAGCATTGAAGAGGTCATGGACATGGAATTTGATAGTGTTGTACTCCCTGATTGGGTTAGTACTTGTTTGCGAGAAATTAAGAAAATAATGGAGGAAATTGTCGAATAGGGCATTCCTTTCGATGACCATTTTGTCACATTGTAGGATGCAAATTATGTCAGGGGTGGTAATAGATTGAATATTGAAAGGGTACAACTTTCCAACATAAAGGTTGTTGATCGGGCAGAAATGAATATTGATCTATCTTTGGTTGCAACACAAGGGCTCATGAAAATATATCAAGCTAGTGGTGAAGCACTTGTGGATTCTATTAGTCGACGACAAGCAAATAATTGAAGTAAAAGGCAAAAATAAAATATTTAGGTGATACTTTGAGCCTAGGTCCTTTGTTGAAGACTCCACTAGTGATACGCAGACTACCATTGGTAATTTCTAGTCCTGGTGGATCTCGTCGATTTGAGAATCCTGCCAATATTTTGAGCGCATTGAAATCATGTACCATTAGTAATATATCCGAAATATTGTGGATTATTGAATCTTCATGGAAAGTTGCTTTTGATCTATGACATTTAAAGTAGAGAACTAAGTCTTCTATCGAGTTGGTCAAAAGTGAGCTGGAGGGAAGTAGGGAATTAGTAGACAATGACATATTAACCTTTATTCGGAAGCTTGATTTACTATCTGAACTAGAAACAGATAAAGAAGTGATGCATGATGTTGATTGGATGAGGTAAATAAAGGTTACATGGTCTGATAAAATCAGAAGATTGGAGGACATTATTTCTGAGTGTGGAGACATAGAAATCTGAAGAGAAAATGTGTTTCTCAAGGTGGTAGCAATTCTTAACATTTAAATGGTTTGTGCATTACATATGAGTCTAGATTAATTGTGAAAGACAAGCTAATGGGTGATTTGGAGAAGCTAAAATAATCACATGCAATAAAGTTCGATGATATAACTAGTTTTACTGTAGAGGAAATTAGCAAATGACTGATTACTTTTGTTGGTGTTAACAAAGAGTACTTTGCCTCATTTTTGTAATTGCAAAAAGAAGCTAGAGAAATTGAGGAGGAGATATTCAATGAATGTGTTAAGCAAGATATTATTGTAGCTTCGATGAAAGAATTCATTGAAGCTAAAGTGAATGAATTCGTTGCAAAAAGCTTGATTCCAAGAGATAGTGGAGGGCTAAACATTATCGGGCTATGCTTAGGCATATTGTAAGTGTTTTAATACACTAGAACATTTGTTTTTTATCTTCAAAGAATTTTACTATTGAAAATTTTTGTGTGCGTTATGATAGAATAGTCTAATTATTGAATGCAATTCCTTGTTATTTATTGCAAATTATTTTTAGATATTACGGTTAATGGGATCCCAATCGTAGTCCCCATTGGGAAGAATGCATTTAGTTTCTCGACTAAAGTATTAGCATTTCCATAAATGATTTATGCAACAAAGGCTATTATATGGACCATGGCTATGTAATCATAACCTAGTTGAATATTGATTACTGTATTTTCTATCTCTCAGTGTGTTTACTAATTATGTAAACAATTCTGAGATAACATTTCACATGGGATGTTGTATGGACCTGCATTCTAAAACGTTGTACAAAAACAGTAATTGTACACCTATTTTCCATTATTTACTTTGAGCTTTTATATATTAGCTAAGGTTTTCTAATGAATGATAATTAAAATGGAATTTTGTTTCCTCTATTATAATACTCAAAAAAATTACCCATTATATCAATAATTCATAGATAATGTTTTACATGTGAACTTATATTACTCTAGATTCTTTAGCATTTCTAAATATCATTGATTTAACATAAGTTCATGAGACTATGCTCTTAAGCTTTTATATTATATGTATTGGTATGAAAATTGCTGGAAATGAAAATAAATATTTAGCAGGAGTTTTGGTTTAGAGATATATATTTCATTTTCTATGTTTAATTGAATGATAGCTATAGTGATTAGGATTTGAATCTTAATACAATTGTTGTTGTTGTAATTGTGTTCATTATTGTTCAAGTCTTGTGAAGCACAAAGACTCTTTAGTCTGTTCCATTTCTGTTTACAATGGAAATGAATGCTTCGCAAAAGTTTTGGTTATTAGATATATATTGCATTTGTTGTGGCTAGCATTTAAATCTTAATACAATTACAGTTGTTGTAACTATGTTGATTACTATTGAAGGTTGCTTAGCCAGAAAGCCTCATTATTCTGTCATAGTTCTCTTTATTTATGAATGCATATACAAAAGCGAGAATTGCACACATTAGTGTTTTATTCTACATAGTTTTCATTCTACAGGGCTTAGAATGAGAGTTTTCATTGTGCAGAGGAAGCTTCTTGATGGGAGTAAAAAATCCACACAACAACAATGATAATAATAATAATAATACATTAAACTATGGGTTATGTTTTTTTGAAGCATTGTGAAAAAACTCCATATTTCGTTTTGCAATAGTTAATTGTAAACCAGTCTTTGTAAGTAATTTGGTTATAGGAACCTACTTTATTGTGCAGAGCTTTTCTTGTCTGAAGCTCATATGAAAGCTTATATTATGTGCAGGAAGTTACTTCCTCACAATGAAAGCTTTTATTAAGCAACTATAAACCTAAAAATCATAAAAGTTGTAGTAGTTGATTGTAAATGAGTATTTATAGAGCGTTATTGAATATGGAAGTGGTTGTGCAGAAGTGGTTGTGCGTGTGTGAAGGTTATGCGAAGAACAAATGCATATGTGGTAGGTATTTATATAACGCATGGTATATATAGAAACATGTTTCATCGTATGAAGCTTTTCTTCCCCAAAGCCCATAATAAAGCTTACATTGTGCGTACGAAGCTACTTCTGCACAATGATAGCTTTTATTAAACAACATTAAACTAAAAACCATTAAAATAAATTAAATAACATATTAATAATAAATTTATTAATTGAAGAAAGACAATTAATAATGTTATTATGCAAAAGCTTGACCTGATAAGTTGAGAACTATAATTGTATACGTAGTTTCATTTAACGTAAAAAAAAAAAACTTTATCTATGTTCTAAGTTTGTGCCTGAAGTTTTACTAGTGATTGTAATCAATGCGGGAGGCGCACGCTGCAAATGGAAAAGACACAGAATTACAAAATCGCGTTATGTAGAATTAGAATAAAGAAGAAAAAGAAAAAGAAAAATGCTTTCATTTGCGGAGTGCGGTTTTCTCATTTTCGTACACAACATAATGACATTAATGGTTCGGTATCCTTTTGGCAAATGGACATATAGACCGTAATCAGGATCGTAAATGCTATTACATCTAAACTAGAAATGAGATAGTAGTGGATGCGATTGTTCACATCCTGTAAGGTAGTTGTCATTATTAGAAAAGATTCACATTCAACTTGTTTCATACATGGAGTTACTGCTTTTTGAATTTTGAGATTTGTTTTTAAACTATTTCCACTATTTCTCAGAAATGTCTGCTTTGGTGTTTTTGAATTGGTATTTATTCAAAATGTTCCGTCAAACAGATTTCATATGCATAATGGTATGATTTTGAATTGGTATAAATCAAAATGTTCATCAAATCAATTTATAATAATGCATAATAGTAATAGAATAATAAATAAATAATAAATAAAATAAAAAAAAAAAAAAAAAAAAAAAAAAAAAAAAAAAAAACCAGAAAATTAGTACTATCAGCAATTACTCTGATATCGAAAACCCTGAATCTTGACAACTTAAATCTGATTTTCCAAAAAATTGTGCTCGGTTGTCTAAAAATCGTGACATAATTTCTATTGTTTTCTAGCCAAAATTGTGGTGCATTTAGATTATGTGAATTATTTCTACCAATTCTCATAAATGTAGACTTTGCTATATTGAATTACTATTTATTGAAAGTGTCTTGGAGAATAGATTTCACATGCAAAATAGTAATAGGTAGCGGTTGTTTAACATATAAATGAACTATAGCTAGCGCATTGAAATTGTTGTTGGTTAACATAATATTTTAAAAGTACAGAGCATAAATGGCTACGAGGGGAGGGAAAGAAGTTATTTGCATGGATACTATTAACTCACTTGCGCTAATCGATAAGTGCTTTTAGTGTTCGATTGCGTATCAACAATATGTGATTATGTTTGTGCTGGAGAAGAATAGCAATAATATTTGCTCTACCAGATTAGCAAATGTTGCATGTGTTCCTGAAGTATTTGATTTTAGAGAAATCATTTATTTATGCGTAGAGAAATTTGATTTAACAATAAAAACAATTAGGCTCCCAGCTAAAGATACTCATATTTCTTTGACTTCAGAGACATTCAGGTGCATATTGAAGCTACCGATTTTAGATATGTACTTATATTTTTCAAAAGAAAATGGTTTTTTGAATCACACGCAAGTGGCTTGAAAATCATACAAGAGTTCATTTTGCCGACTTCTGAGGTTCCTTTTGATCTTTCCTCTCTGTATATTACTTTGTTTAGAGAAACATTTAGAGAGTTATATTTGTTGTGTATGCATTTATTGGGCCAAGAAACTACGACCAATGTAGCAATATCCATTCTTTACGTGCTGGATTATTCATATTAAAAAATTGTGTATTTGATGCGGTTGATCTTATTTCAAACAAATTATCTTTTCAATTTGTGAATTTGTTCAAAAGAGGTAGATTTTCATGATGGCATATCTGATAATAGCCCTTGTGTCAAGTCATGTTTTTTATGACTTGGCACATAACCCTAATTTCGATTTTGACGAAAAACTGATGCAGTTCTATTATCCCATATTGTGGAGGTAGGAAGCTATTTCAAATTTTTGTCTAATTCAAAATATTTTTGTAAAGCAAGTTATTTGCATGATCACTGCACGAGAGGCCCATCGAATATCTGGTGAAGCACAAGTTTTCCTCTAGGGAAAAGGGATACATGAAGAAAAAGGAAATAATACAGTTATTTGAGTTTATGGGTTTCAAGGTAAACCACTATTGCTTCCAAGGATTGTTATGGAAAAATATTTTGTTGTCGAAGCCTGCAAGAAATACTATGAATGGCAAGTCAAACTTGAAAAGAAAAAGAAAAATTAGTTTATTTCTTTTCCATTTATCGTTGGACAAGTAACCGTGAAGAATGGAAGTCATCTTGTAGAGCTTGCAAAGTCTTTGCATTGTTTTAATTTAGAAGAAGCTAATGATTGGCGAGACATTGGTCCAAAAAGCCTATTTATTGCACATCTAGGTGGCATCAAATGTGAGATTTTGTTGACAAGAGTTTCTAGTGAAAGAAAAAAGAGTCATAGTGCTCCAAGAATTAATCAAGAAGCAACAATGACTACTAAAGAAATTGTTGAAGAAGCAAGTATCAATATTGAAACAAAGTGAAAACAAAGAGATGGAAAACCTACACAATCTTCAGTTTGCATATACGAAACTACTATAGCTTCATATTTGAGTGAAATAAAACGCAAGATACCAAAGTTGCAAAGCCAATTCATGGTCAATTATCAACCACTAGAGATGACAAGGAGCCTTGTTGAATGTTTATTCTAGAGAAAATGCACATGATTGAATTGGAAAAATGCAAAAGTCCCCCAGAAATAAGAAGCGTTCAAGAAGTGATCACCATGCAAATTGAAACTCTGCTACCTGATTGGGTTAGTACTCCTTTGAATTAAAATCAGAAAATAATGGAGCAAATTACCAAATAATTTTCTATTTTCGATGACCAATTTTCCACTTTTTAAGATGCAAATTATAACAGGGACAGTGAAATGTTGAAAATTGAAAAAAGTAAGGATACATCGTAAAAAAAGTTATTGATAAAGTAGAAACTAATGTTCATATGTCTGGAATTGCAACGATGGGTGTTATGAGATTCCGTGAAGCTACCGGGAATGCACTTGCAGTGTCTATTGAGCAACTAGAAGCAAAGAACCTGGTATTGAAAGCAACAATAAAAGAGCTGGAAAATGCTTTAAATTTGGGTCCTTTGTTAATGACTCGAGTCACAATACATACTCTACGATTTGCAATTCCCACTACTAGCACATTTCATGGATCTATTAGAGCTTTGCAATTGGTTAATGTAGTCAAATGTCATATTGTCATTAATATATGCCAAAGATTAGCAATCATTGAACATGCATGACATGCAATTTCTGGTATGTTATGATTAGCACAAGAAATCAACTCATTTATCGATTTAGTGAGAAGTAATATTAATGAAGATAAGTATTGCGTTAACAATGACTTACTTGCTTTTAGTCAAAGGCTTGAATTTTTGTTTGATATGAACAAGAATAACAGAGAATTGTCGAATGCTAATTGAATGAGGAAAATCGAATCTTGATGGAACAAAAGAATTTGTACACTAGAAAACACTATTTATGAGTGTGAGAGCATAAAGAATAGGAGAAGTGATGTGTTTCTAAAGGCGATGCAAATTGTTCAAGATCTAGATGGCCCATGCATCATACGGAATTTTGAATTGATTACAAAAGATACTCTAACATTTGAATTGGAAAATATAATATGGTAAATGGCAAAACAGTTCGATGATATAAATGATTTTAATTCACAAGAAATTAGCAGATGGTTAGTTGGATTTGTTAGTATTAATGATGAGAAGTCTATGCTAACTGCTCCATTACAAGAAGAGGCTATGAAAATTGAAAAACAATTGTTTAATCAACATGTAAGGATAGACATTACAATGGGACCAATGAAAGAATTCATTGAAGCTAAGTTTAAGATATTGGTTCAAGAGGTCGTGCATCCAAAAGACACCTCATATTGAAACAATTAGCCTATATACTTTCACATATTGTAACTATCCTTAAATATTTGCATTTTCATTTTTTGTTTGCTAGTATTCAGTCATTGTGATTTGTTAATTTTATTAATGTTGCATAGTTTAGTTTCTCAAGGCAGTTCCTTGTGTTCTTTTGTAGTTCCCTCTTTCCATATTACGGTTCACGCATTTACTTTTCCCAAATGCAGGAGCAGGTAGTTAAAGACAAGATGTCAGAATAACATACTGATAGCCAATGAACTGAGCCATTTAGCATTTTCATTATTGATATAAGCGATTCCCGCTAAGAATCAAAGTTCTTAATGCTTTGCACGGGATCTTGTATGCATTTGTATTTTTTATTTATTTTAATCATAACTATGATGATTGAAAATTGAAACTTGATAGTATTCTTGTTAATGTGATTATATTGATTAATGTTATAAACTTATGCTTTGAGCACCTGGATTATGTTGAAAATGCAACAAAGAAGTCTCAATTTTGATTTTTCCTTAATCAAATTAAGGAAATTTGAAATTCCACATTAGCAAACAACTTGGTGGATTTAATTCAGATGCCATAGCTCTTGTCACTCAGTTAAGAACACTCAATTCGAGCTAATGGGTTGAAGTTCAATTTACTTGAGTTGATTCCTAAAAAATAGGAGTCTAGCTTAGTTAATTCGAGTTATTGGCATGAAGTTTAGTTATATGTAGCGGTTCCTAAATTTTAGGAGCCTAGGTTGAGTTAATTTCAGTTGTACTCAGTTAAACTAGCTCTAATTGTTAATAGAACTAGTTGGTGGTCAGTGAAGTAGTGGGACATCAGTCTAACTCAAAGATCATCTAGTTAACTCATCAATAAGGCTAATAATTAGATCATGCATGCAAAAAATACGAGTTGCCCAGCTGTGGTGGAGATTCCAAGGCAGTGTACAATTAATTATATACTAGATTAAGTGTATAGTTCATTATATTGGTCAAGTGATCAATCCTAGGATTTGCACAAGCATTTTGGAGGAATTTCCTATTTAATAAGGGTTAATTCCTCAAGGAACAAAGCAAGGAAATATGAGCTTGGCGGGCTTGAAAATTGGGTAAGTGTTGGACAAAGTCAGTCAGTCAAGTAGAGGGATAGACTATACACTTGAAGAGTGTGCTCAAGCTTGAGCAAACATATGTGTTTCATCTTGATTCTCTGATTAATGCAATACAGATAGGAAGGGGTTTTGAGCAGTTGCTTTCCCCTAGATAAATCTTTGTGCATGTGTGATGTTTCCTTTTTCATGTCTAGGATTTGTGTTCTAGATGGTGAATTAATGTCCGCAAAGCAGCAAAGTAGCTTTGAATCTTGTGATTTAGTCAATTTCATGAGCAGTTTAGGATCTACACTCTAATTTCTAGATGTCATTGATACATATATTACAACAACACAAAACATGAATAATGTTATGTTTGTTATGAAACATGAATAATGTTGATTGTCGTCATATTTTAAATTTGTGCGGAGTACGTACTCCGAAAATGGATTTTATTATGCCTTCCTCATATCTCCCTATTGCACATAATGGAATTTTTTTGTTGTATTTTGAAATAAAATTGATATATCGATTTTATGCGATTTCAATTTCAATTAGTTTTGTGCGGCACTACGCAACCTTTAACCAATTAATTAGCCATGGAGCTTTTTGCGAATAACTTTCCTCGTGCCGGAAGATTTCATTATGCTAGGAAAATTTATAGACAATAACTGAAAAATCTACCGCACAAATTGCTTCCAACAAATTATGCCATAACGGGATAATGCATTGTGCATAGTGAAAGCTTTACAAAAGGAAGTTCATTGTCCCTCCGCACTCCATATAGTGAAAAAATTGGTTATCCCATTGCATAATTTAAGCTTTTGCATCTTCACATTTCCCTATAATTCTAAGACATATTGTTCAATGAATACATGTACAAAGTGCAGAGCTCTCAACAAAAGCCATATGTAGAGGTAAGAAAAAGCGTAGGAATACTTTGTACAATAAAACTTTCGACTCTAATTTTGCACTCTGCACTAGACTCCTATTAATATTAGATTATTAGTAAACAAATATGAACATTAGACTATTAATAAACATCAACATTAGATGTGTTGTGTTCTCAAATTTGAATGGACCTTCCCGTTATGTTGATTAAGTCAAGTGGTAACAATTTATAGGTTAATATTAATATTTTAATTCTTTCAAAATCATAACGAAGGCTTCAAATCTTTGCATTTGTGTTAATTTTGAAAATATACGTTAAAATCAATATTTCAATGCTTTGAAAATCATGATTTTGGATTTAATATTTTAATGCTTTGAAATAATGCCAAGTTAGACAACACTACCAAGTGATAACCATTTTTTTCATATATATTGTATTGGGTTCCCAATGAAACCTTGTTGACAATGTGAATGAAATTTCTCACTTCGGAATTAAAAAATAAAAGTTAAGTACCTTTCCTATAATTACCAAGTTTGCTCAAGGGGAATAAGCAGTGTATGGAGCATTTCTTGTGCAAACAAGCATTGTGCGAAGCTTTCTACAAAGTGAAAGTTCCACTCAAGAAAAGTTGTGCAAAAGGTTTATTAAAATACTAAATATACAAACATTTTTTTTAATTACTATCTAGGAACGTATTTGGTAACTACAGAAGCATCTTTGCAGATGTGGTTGTGCGGAGCTAGATTTTCGGAGAAAGCATGTGCATAGAAAAATGCATGTCTGCAAAGCTTTCACTGTGCCCAAAGTGTTATGCAAATTTTATTAAAATAATAAATGTACAAATATATTTGTTAATTCTTATTTTAGAAAGTATTTCACAATGATTGCTTCCCCCCGACGATATTTGAAACCCACATTAATTAATAACAACTATGAATGTCAATTACTCTCCGAATGTTATTGAGTACAAAAGTAGCTATGCTGAGGTGGTTATGTGTGTGCAAAGGCTATGCGGAGAAAAAATGCATGTGCAAAATGAAGGATTTGCGGAATTTCTGTGGAATGACGGAAGTGTGGAGGCGTCTTTTAATTGTAATGTGTTTTCAACCCTTTTGGAGTTAGTGCACTTGCAATTCGATATTAGTAGATTGTGTGGAGTGTGGAGGTTTGCATAATGAAACTCGAAAGCTTGGTTCACACTTTGGCACAATAACAATGCTTATTTTATTATTAATAGATTATGGGGAGTGCGAAAGTGTGTAAAATGAAAGCTTTAGAGTAAATATGCATTTTTGTTATTGAAAGTATACTCTAGTATTAACATTTTTATGCTTTGAAAATCTTGTTTCTATATTTGATATCTTGAAAGCTTCGCTCGCATTCTAGTACAAGATCAATTGTTAATTTATTATTAATAGATTTTGTGAAGTGTGAAGGTTGTATAATGAAATCTTGAGAGCTTTTTCTGCACAATGCATTTACTCTTACAATGCTCGTGTGGGTGGCCTATATTTCTACACATAAAACATTAACCAAAGAAACAGAAACAAGACATTACAGACACATTAACTACTAACCTTATTAAATAAATCTGCAAAAGTTTTAAATGCAAAAATAAGATAAAATTAATTTCGTCTGTGCAAATAAAGTTCCATATGCAACCCCATTCTCCCGCACATACCGCATCCTTTGCACAGTCAGATCTTTGCATATTGAAACGTAATAATATCAATCTGAAATTCCCTCTACATCTCTGTTCTCCTGCACATACTTCGTCCTCCACACAGTTAAATATCTGCACAATGAAACATAGGCAATCTTCATTCCACACAATGTTGGAAGCATTTGTAAATGAAACAAGATAACAATATATGCCACAAAAAGGAAAGAAAATGAAGACTAGAATATCGATAACAACTTAATAAATGTTTCAAGTATGCAAAGAAAATCGACATTATCACATTGCAACAAAATCATTTTGCTTCGAACATTATAAAAAAGCTAACACTAAATAGTACTCTACAAATCACAACTCAAGAAAATTGATCAACCATCTCCATGTTGCACCTTCATATAAGCACAATGTAATGGAAATGAGTCTCAAACTACTTGGTCGAGAAATATTATAAGAAATTGACTTGCATAAGCATTTTTTGGTCTTCATCCATATTTTCTCGCACATACCCCGTCATATGTGTCATAGAAGCAAAAATAACAATATTAATTGTGGATTTGTTCAGCGTTCCCCATTTACCCCACCTTTGCAAAAGACCTGCGAGCACATCAATTCTAGCACCATTGGGCAGAGAAATAATACATTGTCAGAGCACTCACAATATCATGAACTAATAGCATAATCAAAACCAACGAAAAGTAGTTATTGATCTTATTAATTCACTCTAACAACATTTCCTGAAAATTTTCCATATCTTTAAACTACCATTTAACATGTTGTGCTCTTAGCAAAAAAAGAAAAATAGCCTTAGTCTCGAAGACATATTGTTAAAAAGCTCTAAATTATTTTTTCCCACCTTGTGTTTAAAGTTTTTAACATCATGTGGAGTTTTTATTGTAAAGCGGTGTGCGAAGCTTTTAACACAGTGAAAACTCCACAAAAGTCTAGGAAATATTTTTAAGGTGTGTTTCTTAGCGTCAACTAGGGAGATAAGTAACAAATGACTATTACTTTTACAAATTTCCATAGTGGTAATGGCATTACTGAAACTACAACTTTAACGTTTTATTAAATTCATAAAATTAATCATATTTACTAGTTAATCATTTATTTCAAAACATGTAAAAAAATTAACAATCTAGGAACACGTGACGTTAAATTTTTTCTTTATGTTTAAAAGGAAGGCATGTAAACTTAAACATTCGTGGTCAAAATTCGTTGACTCTCGATTAGTTTTTTTTATTACAATTTTTCCTATCTACTGGCCCAATTTTGTTAAGTATCTAATACATATGTTCAATATTTATATGGTAATGTGACAATTGTAACTAATTTTGTTTGTGTTATCTATAGAAGCATTTGCGAGGTGTTCATCCTATAAAAAATTTAACATACACGTTAAAAATGTATGTTAAACTAGTTTTCGGAGGAGCTGGTTACAAATAGAACCCTCGTATAGGTTGTACGGTATTGTTCTGGTGGTTGCACACCATGAGGGGTTATCATTTTCAAGTGAAAGTGCAAAACGTCTAGCATTATTGACAGGTAAACAATGCATTGTTTCTTCTATATGCGAGTATTAAGAACATTTTTACAATATACAGTATAGTCTTGTAGCAATGATGTACAAAGTTCAAATACTATATAATGTGATAATATTAAACATGTTTGTACAAAATACGTTATTGTCATCTAGTTCTTATGTCTGTAGTACTTTGGTGCTATGGAATTATAACCTCTTATTTTTCTTATTATGTATATTTGATCTAACTCATATCGACATAACAATGGACATGAATACAATCAGGACATGTATCATTAAGGACAATGATAATTCTTCTAAGAGGTATGTTTCTGTTTTATTTATTGTACTTTGATTATATTTGCATTACACAACCCATTGTGGTTTTTTTTCATTGTGCTTTTGGGGCATATTTTTTAGTGTTCTATAACTAAAAGCAAATTTTTTTAAATTTCCAAGAAACATATGACACGTAGGGATTCAGGTCCAGGACAACAATTACAAGGAAATAAGTACTTTGAACATTTCTATAAAACATTTGTATTTGCTAAAACTAAAATCTATTTAAAATTTATGTACACTAGTAATGACTTTGTGTTATCTTATTATGTTTTCATTAAACAAATCTTACTTAGTTTCAATTATAATGTCCTTGTAAGAGTGGTTTCAGTGTATTACTTGTGAATAAACAAAAGTTATGAAATTCGAATGATGTCATAGTAGAGATGGACAACTGCGTACATATAGCAATGAGTAATACTACAGAAACATATATCACAAGAGTCAAAACAAAAGCAATAGAAACCAACAAAGAAATAAGCACAAATAGGTGCTTCTACGCACATTTAATTATCTTTGTATTAGATTTCTTTTATTTATTTTTTGTCTTTTTATTCCTCTCTCTCTCTATTAATTTATTCCAATTCAATGCTCATGACTAGCCAAAAAGAAATCGAGTCTATGCCATTGTTGATCGAGGATATCACTGACGATATAACTAGGAGGATTTTTCATGGCATTGTCTTGGTTACATATCAAACATTTTTGGACAAATGAAATAAGTCAAAAGCAATACTCTATGCAAACTTGACAGAAAGAAAGTGGAAATGAAAATAATATTGCTTGTGCCAACACCATTAATCGAACAACATTAGTCAAATCTTATTCCAAATGATGGTGTTTCTATTAGAGATTTTGAAATAATTCCAAAGCATAAATACGATAGTTGGTGATTGTGAAAAAACTAGTTTTCTAAATAGTTTTAGCAGTGTAGAGAACATTTATCTTGTTTGTGCAGAGTACCAATTTTTGCCAAACATGATGATTTTCAAATTCGTCATATAATGACGATGGGTTTCCAGTTGGCATAATCACAACTATTGCAATTTCGGTAACACACATAACAATGCAATATGTACTGGAAATCAAAGACGACAATGAAAAACAGGACAAGGCTACAGTAAGCTTTGTTTTATTTGAACGTTTTATTGTTACGAAGTTATTGTCCATTTATTTATTTATTTTTCTTTCCCACTATAAAACCCACTTTTCATTGAAATAAAAATCAAGTTACATATGCGTAGCTATGATTGTACATTACTTTACGATCATGGTTTTCTTTGTTTAAAGTGTCGACCAATCCAATATTTTTTCTATTTAAAAAATTATTACATACAAGACTTAAACAAATATCAAAACACGACAGGGCTATAGTAAGATTTGTTTTATTGAACGTTTTATTGTTACGAAGTTATTGTCCATCTGTTTATTTATTTTTCTTTCCCACTAGAAAACCCATTTTTCATTGAAATAAAAATCAAGTTACATATGCATAGGTATGATTGTACATTACTTTACAATCATGTTTTTCTTTGTTTACAGTGTCGACCAATCCAATATTTTTTCTATTTAAAAAGTTATTGCACCCAAGATTTAAACAAATATCTAAATAAATAGTTGTCAGATTAAGTTGAAACGAATTTCTAAACCGAATAAGCAAGATTACGATATAATTTCTAAAACATATTGCATTTAAAACTAGTATGATACATTTTTTTCTTAAACTGTGTCGAGGATATTACAATACATAACCTTTAGCATATACTACATTTCAAAATTGGTTCAACAAATAACAAAATTTGGTACTGATTTCTTTACTAATTAACCATGGTTTTTGGACATTATCGCTTCTAGTGATTATGTTGGCAGAATCGAGAACTTTTTGCTCTGTTCATGTTTTACAAGAGCTCTTCTAACAACATTCTTACGACATCTAGTCCATCTTCGAGTCGCCTAAGCATTTGTTGATGTTCTAGTATTTTATCCATTAGCATTAAAATATCTTGGCTAAGCATTAAGATATCTTAGCTGAGCATTAAGATATCTTGGCTCTCTGCATGATCCTCTTCCTCTGTGCTCCTACCATTGTTTCTTTGGGCCATTTCTTCGTTGTTAGTAACAAATCCAAAAAACAATAGACAACTTATAGAGCAAAACCTTAAAACACTTAATAGTTTCAGAACAACAAAGTAACTTGGTTGCATATAACTTAATAACGAGTCTAGAACAAAATGAACATTGACAAATCTGCTTTAACGGACAACAAATGTACCTATGATGCATCAAAGGCGATAAGTCATCTAAATCATGAATTGACATCTTAGTTTTGAAAGGATATTTAACTACTATCAATTTTAATTGTACCCATTAACCAATGATCGTCATTAATATGGCTAGTACTGATTTGTCTGATCTTTAATAAAAAAAGATTGTTGTGAAATATGTTACTTTAAATCATATACGTTTTACTTAAGTTTCAATTTAACATATTCCAATTGATACGATTAATTTCATGATTAATTTGTCTTGCACGCTTTAGAAATCGATATTGAGATACTATTTTATTAATATCGTGAACTGCATTATATTTTCATTAACTAAAGCTCTTTTTCCAATAAATAAAAGTTTTTCGGTAATTATTCATCGAACCAATGTGTATTTGGCACATTTACTATGTAGACTTTCCTTGTTATCGTCCAACTCTTACTTTGCGAAAGTATTTTCAAATTCTAGATGTCAATTTGTGACTTGGATGCCTCATCGCCATTGTCCGATTATCCAAATATTAAATGAACGATCTTAGCTGGAATAAGTAAATTAGGTAACAATTTATAACTTCATATGATTTCTGCCATTTTTCATTAAGCTAAAAACTAGCATTCCAAAACGATTACAATCTTTCTTGCACAACAAAAGCTTTGATTGTAAACTCTGCAACAATCTAACAAAACTTTCAACATCCAGAAAACGTTCAAGATCATTGAATTGCCAAAAACCATTTTTCTTTGAATATCAAAAGAAAACTATGATTGAATAGGATTATCCATTTCCATGTCGCATCTTCAGATAGGCACAACATAACAAAAATAAGTCTCAAACTATTTAGTTGAGAAATAGCCTTCGAAATAGATTGAATTTGCCATCGAATAAACTGATTCAAGTGCATTCGCATAACTATCACTTCGCCTGCAACCTAACCTTTAATTCTTAAAAATTGTACTTCCTCCACATATCCTTTGTTTGCAATTAGCATCTTTTATTGATGACATGTAGATACAAATTAGGGATCACTAGAACCAACAACATCTCTAACCGAAAACCGTTCTTTCAAAAGCACTATGTATTTTTCAATTCGCGCAACATTGTAGGGATAATGTAAGTATGTATCGATTTGATAAATATATATTAATATGACTAGTAAGCATTAATTAATTATTCAATGCTAAGTGTGATTTCCAAGTTTTCGCATCTTCGTAAGCATTATCGTCTCAACAATGTTTTTGCATGTAACACACTTGTTCTTTCTTACATGTTATAGTACTAAATGCTTCCAACAATTTATATGTTAGTTGTTATCATCACGATAATTATGTAATAAAATATGTTATAAACACTAATGTTATCTTGCATAGATAACGAGTATAATATCTGATATTAGATTTGATAAATGAAAATTGATATTGTATATTGGCGACAAAGTTAATGTGCGGGATTATATGTCAACTTTGAACTTTTTTGCAGTCAGACTATGTACTCAAACAAAGCTTGACACTCATGTATGTGTTCTAAGAAAAAATCTACAAAACCCTTTAGTGTGAAATGCAGAGGTTCGCACATTGAAAGCTTGAAAGCTTCCTTTGCATAATGGACTTCATCCGCACTTATGCACATCTGCCTAATTTAAGAAAGATACCATAAACAAAGCTTGTGCTCGATGATTCAATTTTCTCCACACAACCTTTACTCAATTGACCACTGATATTTGAGAATGCGAAGATATGCATTATTTATAATTAAAAAATTGTGAAGAACAAATATGGATTATTTATAATTAAAATATTAGTTATAATATTGTATGGGTCCATCGCTTGCCTCAATGTTATTGTGAACAACGAATATGGATTATTTACTACTAAAAAAATATCAATAAAAGCCTTCAATATGTAGTCCGGAGATCCGCATAATGAAAGCTTGAAAGCTTCCTCCACACAATTAACTTTGTCCGCACTTTCCGCACATGTGCATAATTTCATAAAGATAACCATAAATAAAACCTTCTCATCTAATCGGAAAGTAGAAATAACATTTACTAAAAATTTGAGAATTGTTTTTTAATATATGCAAAAATAGAAATGTTGAGAATTTTCTCGAAACTTTGGTTAAAATTGAAAACACGCAGCCAATTAATGCATAGTTAACACAACTTGACCGCGAATAAAAATTAAATGCTTCCAACATTTTGTATGTTAACTATTATCATTACAAGAATTACGTAATGAAATATATTATAAATAGTAATGTTATACTGCACAAATAACAAGTACAATATGTGATATTAAATTTGATAAATGGAAATTGATATTTATATTGGTTATGAAGTGATTGTGCGACATTGTATGTTAGTTTTGAATTTTCCCGCCCTTAGTCTTCGCACTCATACACATGTTTCGAGAAAAAAATGTACAAAAGTATTTAGAGTGGACTGCACATATCTGCACAATGAAAGCTTGCAAGCTTCCTTTGAACTTCCGCACATGTGCCTAATTTCAACAAGATAACCATAAACAAAGCTTGTTCTCAATGATCCAAACATTGATGCGGTTGCAGGTTCTTTGCATTCCATAAAAATTCAACCTTTACTCAATTGACTAGCGATATTCAAGAATACAAATATTTGCATTATTTATAATTAAAATGTTTCTAACAACAAATATGGATTATTTAATACTAAACTGACTGAACTAACATGCATGAGTTACTTATGAGAGAATATTCAGTTATCTGAAGTGCAACAGTTACATGCATGCATGCATTAACTAACTGAACTCAAAATTAGTTCAACAAACTATTTAAACTAATCTAACTAGACTTAACTCAGATAACTGAGCTAACTAATTACAACTCAAAGTACAACTCATCCTCATCTCCTTAACTAAGGGATAAATTCCTCAATCAATGGAGAAACTGTTGCATGTCCTCACATAGACTTCATGTTTAAATTTCCACAGCTAATTAACTCATGGTGAATTAATTAATTATTTTACAAATAACTGCTAAGATCAAATTCGAATTTTACTTCTCTATTTTAGTTTAGGGACTGACTAAAATAGAAAGGTATCCTGAAATGCTATTTATAGCAGTGCTATTTTTATCACTTCTATTTTTAGCATTTCTTGTTGCTATTTTCAACAGTATGATCCAGGCATCCAACAACTTACTCAACTCTTTTTGAATAAGAGGCTTAAGCGTTGGGTGTACTTTTCTCAATTTCTGTTGGAATGGCTTGCCCCTTCTTTTATTGGTATCACATGTTGGATGATTTGTGTGTCATATGTTTTAAGTTCATCGTACGTCCACATGAACACATCTTAGTATTGCTTGAATAAGTAGATAAAGGCTTTATTCTCTTGTGTTGTACAACAAGTACTAAGATTGACATACTTAAGATCTTTTTATGTTCCCAAGTTAATATGCTCGTGCGACAGTGTGGAACGGTGGGTATTGGCATTAACAGGTCCCCGAAAGTGATTATGCAGGTCATACAACTTATCCAACGATACCACACCCTTTGGGATGAGATTCCTTTTATTTTCATTGACTTCTTCCTACAATGCCTTTTCGTGCTCGTCCTTATCGATCGTTGCATATTTGAACACATTAGTTTTCGCCATGAATCACAACATCTCTTAGACATCATAAAAAACATGTAAATTAGTGATACTATCGAGGACATATGGCTTAGAAAGAATTTCAACAAAAAAAAACATCCCTCAATAGTGATAACCTAGTAGTGACATTTGCTTAGGCATTCGCGGTTGTGTTACACATTCATGGAACATAAATGATATCAAAAGCTTGGAAATTTGAAATCAAGCGCCATACCTCTTGTTGATAACTTCTAAGATGATGTGATACAAATGTATGGTATTATGTACCTGTCGAATCACAATTTATGAGTCACCTACTACTTTTAGGATGGCAATGTTGAGGTCAATGGCTCTTTACAAGCCCAAGATGAGTGATTCATATTCTACAGTGTTGTTCATGCACTCAAATTCCAAGCGACTAGAGCCCAGATGCTTTCTCTGTAGTGGATATATTAAAACACAATAAGCTCGAGAGCCCTCCTGCGTTTTGGAACCATCGAAGTACAAGGTCCACATATCATACGTCAAGGACTTTGAATTACATTAGCACTATTACTACTACTGCTAACTATACAAATGTCATTTTCGTCAGCTAGAATAGGAAGGAGCTCCAACTATGTATCTAGTGGGAATGGGGGTGGATGTGCAAGATAGCGCCCTAATTGGGTTTCCATGAATTAATTGCCAAATATTAGTTTTGTGAAAGTTGTTGGTTCATTCGATCCATCCAAGGGAGTGACAATATGTTTCATGTATCTTTCTGAATTCACCCGGATATGATTATTTATGCCCTTATACAAAAGCCATAAAGGTGACCAGTCTGTAGCAAAGTACCCTTGTAGCTTGTTGGACTGGTCCCTACTCAACAACACTCCATATGCTTTTAGAATTTCCACAACCACTATGGTGATACATTGGTGGACTCGCCCATCGGATGATAAACGAATAATCACATCTCTGAGTTCACCAATTACATGGACATGAGTTATGTCTAGCTGAATAATACATGCATCTCTTTTATCCCATTTTGCGTTGATTTTCCTAGTAATAGATAATGGCATACGTTCATTGATGCACCATAACCAACCAAGCAATTGTGTAATTGAAATTAAAGATTTCAAAAGTTAACAGAAAAGGAGGGCATAGTGTATTTGCGTCCACTGTCAAAGAATTAAGTATAGACTCAAGAGAACCAAAAGATGTACTAGATCCCTTGTTATAAGAAGCATCATTACCTGTGGTGGACTGCCCAAGTGCGCGTAAGAGGATGTCCCGCTGGCTCGTGATCTTTGTTAGATCAAACATTGAAATGTTTGCACGAACCTTCTTCATGACGTCAACTATGTTGTAATCTATAGTGGGAAGCACTGTTGAAGTGTCTGGGATGTAACTTGGTTTGTGACTTTTGGTATTTCGGTCTTATTCTTACTACTTACGGAAGTAATTTTTGTTGTAGTCGGGTTCCCAGACTTGCTCTTAGTGTTCCTTTGCCGAGTTGACAGGTGGATTAATCTTCCTTAATAATTTTTCCTTGATTTTTTGCTTTGTCAACTATGGTGCGTAGCTGACCCTTGGCTTCTCAAATTATACCGATTGGTCTGCTTCTAGGCTGGACGACCACTCGGAGGTTGTTTATCAGTAGTACTCGTTTGGGATATGAGTATGCAATTAAACATGTTTACCACACCCAAACTCAGAGTGTCTTCAGTTGCAGTAGCTTCTGGCTTTTCTTCTGCAGGCTCAATCTTCTCCTTAGCCATTACTGCATCAACAAGATGCATAGTAAGAATTCTCATGGTATGATTCCACTGTGGGCATGCTTTCTTGGAAATATATTCTTGATGATACGAACAATATTGATTTTCTCCCAAGTTTTCAAAATCCAATACAACATTGGAGTTTTGCGCAAACTTAGCAGGTTGATTTTTGCTACTGATGGAAGTTGTAGTCCTTCTAAACAGGTTGAACCTAGGAGGATTGCTTCTCATGGTGGTCTCGCTTGACCTTTGCTTCAGTTTTGCCAACTCATTTGACAAATTCTTGACAGTACGGGTCAAGCTCTCAATATCAATGGTTATTTTTCTTTGGCCTTACTCACAGAGGCCTGAAACCTTTTACCCTCGTCCCTGGAGTATTTAGTTGGTTCATCATCTGAAATGACTCCAATCTCGTGCAAGTCCTTTTCAACCGTGATTGCCTCTTCATAGTTTTTGGTTAGTGTTTGTTTCGCAATTCTCTTTACGAACTGCACCATGTTGGTCAGCAAGGCAGAAGTGTAATAATCAATGGTGATTGAATCACGAGGTTTAGTTTTTGTTGAGAACTTGTTCAAAATGAAGCTAAACCTTTGATTAAAATCTTTCACTTAATCCTTTTGCTCCATCTTGAGACTGCCCAGCTCTTTCAATAACACGGCAGGGGTCTTGTCATCAACAAAATTCTCAAGGAAAGTTTCTTAAACCCTCTCCAGTTCTAGATGGAATTCAAAGGAAGACTATGGTACCACACATTTGCTCTACCATATAAGGTACACGGAAACAGTCTACATGCAACATCATCATAGCATACCTGAAGTGTCTACAGATGTAAGTAGAAGTTGTCAAGATGGTCCTCTACCTTTACTACTCTATCAGGTTCATACTTCGTTAGGAGATTTTGCAGATGCCTTGGCATCTTGTGTAACACACACTTGGTAATGTCAGTGGACCCTAAGACATCCAATCCAGATCTTGGTCTGCCATGTCGTCTTTGTTGTCTTACCCTCTTGCTTCATAATCTGATTGGTCTTCTTCTTCATCTCTGCCCAACCCACAGTAGGTATCATCTGAGAGCACTATGTTATCACCAACACAATGGTTGAAGGTTGTAGGTTTTTCTAGTTTTATGTGTTTTCTTCAAAGTCTGCTAACTCTTCAAGGGTGGCAAAAACCAACTCTTAACCTGTTGAAACCATTTTCCTAGTATGGGTGGTTTGGTTCTTCTTTTAAAAATAAGGAAGAGTCTATATTCTAGGTATCAGTCCAACGACTCTTGCAAATTTTCAGGTGATGGGGCAAATGGCTTGGAGTTGTTCATATGTGAGTTCGTAAGGTTGTGTAGTCTTGGGCTGAGAAGAATTGACAACTTAAGGAACGTGCACAGGGGAGTTGCTGGGGATATTACTACCTTGACCAAAGGAAGTAAGATTGGGGTTGGTGGGCTTATCAACCATAAAAGTCTGGCTACCCTCCTTCTAGCGCCATAAATGTTGATACTGTTGGACTTGCCAACATTAAGGGGATCTCCCCAATGTGAAGTCCCAATTATACCTCACGTCGTTTGGTGTAGGAGTCCCATCCGATATAAAGGTCTGGTTGTTGAAGCCTTAAAGATTTTTCTTGGCTCTAATTGTCAGTAAGAGAGGGATGAAATGATGTCTTCAAAAAGCAAGAAAATGTGCCTAGTGAGTGTTCAGTTGCAATTGTGTCAAGTTTCTTCTACTGCGGGGAGGGGAGAAAAGTGAGTCTCTAAGTGAGAGGTAATAGTACCACCCAAGAAGAGACACACATGAACCGAAAGGATCCATCTAACATCCAGCAGCATAGTCCACAGAGGATGCGAGGGTCATTAAAACCAACAAATGAGGAAAGATTTGTCTAATATCCTGCGGAATAGTTCACAAGGATGGGACATCAATAACAACCATTACAACACATTCTCAAAAAGACAAGTACTAAAATAATCGAAATAGTCCAACTATCTTAGCACATGTGAAAGCAAACATGAAATATAAACATCTGCAAAATAGTCTTACAAACATTCATAATCCATTCATGATGTCCCTCGAAGGCTTCTGTTATTAAGTAAAAGTTGCAAGTAAAAAGTTTACAATGTACATCACTAGCTCCAACAGTGGAGCATTGAAGTCATTCCTTGCTCCTTAAAGAACTAGCATATCTCTCTAATGCCTTACGGGAGGAGCCAATGTGAAAAAGTCCTTTGCTCATACAATTAGGGATTACATATAACCACGGGTGACTCTTTGATTACTCTCATGATTGTTTTACTTCCTATGACTTTTCAACTTACATGACTCTTTACATTCCATGTGTGTCCTTTGGACTTCCACTTTAGAATACATTTTGAATACAATATACATGATCCACAATAGTGATGTGGCATATGACCACTCATGACATGACATGACACTCTGACATGGAATACTTGATGATGTGGAAATGCCAAGTCACTGTTGCTGCTAAGTGTTGGATGTCTTCTTGAATATGCTTTCTCTTCCCCTCTGCATGGCTTGATGATGCAAAATCTTCAATGATCTCCAGTCTTGGATAGTGGTCGCAAACTAGTGTCCCTTTGCTTTCTCTTGATTGATCAATTTGTAATTTCAGCTACAAGAGAGCCTTTAAGCATGCTTCCCTCCTTCTAATCCTTCTCCACCATATTTCCATGACATGAGAGGGTACATGTTCTTGCAATTCACTCATGACGAGACGAAATCAATCCAAAAACCCCCTCAGTCTAAGATGATGCATTTTGATCCACTAACTGAGCCCGAAACAAGTGACAAGTTGGGAAGAGGGACTTAGTGACCGCGCAATGGACGGTTCCAGAAGCCAGGGGAAAACCTTGAGCTGTGAGACTATGCAGTGTGCAACCCAAGCATGCCTAAGGGACAAGATTGCACAGTTTCCAGAGCCAGTGGGGACAATGTTATGAAACTGGCTCACAAAAAGATAGAAAAGATAGATCAACGCCTTAGAAATAAGCCTCTTCGAGGGGGTAACCTCCTTTACATTACACAAATGAACAATTCTTAGATGGTTCAAATGACAAAAACCTCCTTTCTATATATAGGAGTCTAAGGGGTCAGAATATAACCAAGCCGACCTAACAATAGTAATATAAAGGCACAAAAATAATAATAGAGGGATTCTATGGGGTACAATAATAACAATATGGGGACAACAGGGGCACAACAATAACAATAAGGGATACAACGACAATAGTAATGGGGAAATCACTAGTATTATAGGGACCTAACATGCCCCTCTCCTACAAAAATTTGTTGTCCTCAACGCTTGAGTAGTTATGGATGCTTCTGTATAAAATTCTCATGCTCCCATGTGGAATCTTCAGCAAATAAGTTCTTCCACTTGATGAGATACTCCGAAATTGATAGATTTCGTAGCTATCGAGTTCTTGTTTCTGTCACTGCTTCCGGTTCCAATATAATTTCCTTCCTCGTCAAGTTTTGGCAATATTGTTTGAACTGGGAGCTTGTCGCCTATAACCTTCTTTAAACATGAAACATGGAAAACTGGGTGCACTCGAGAAGCTACAAGAAGCTCCAATTTGTATGCCATAGTAGCAATCTTTTGCGACACCTTGTACGGACCATAATACTTTGGTGATAATTTATTATCCTTCTTAGCTTGCTTGAGGGACATTTGTTTATATGGTTGTAGCCGTAGGAATACCCAGT
>APFE031371552.1:10107-100488 GCA_000404065.3 Pinus taeda | reverse complement strand
TAGGAGTCTAAGGGGTCATAATATAATCAGAGCTGACATAACAATAATAATGTAAGGGCACAATAATAACAATAGTGGGCTTCTATGGGGCACAATAAAAACAATATGGGGACTACATAGGCACAACAATATAATAAAGGGGTTGTACTAATAAGAATAAGGGGTTACACTAGTAGTATAGGGACCTAACATGCACCTCTCCTTCAAAAAGTGTTGTCCTCAACGCTTGAGTAGTTCTTGATGCTTCTGTATAAATTCTTGTCCTCCCATGTGGAATCTTCAGCGGGTAAGTTCTTCCATTTGATGAGATACTCTGAAATCGATCTATTTCGTAGCTTTCGATTTCTCAGTTCTGTGACTGCTTTAGGTTCCAATATGATTTTTCCTTCCTTGTCAAGTTCTCGCAATATTGTTTGAACTGGGACCTTCTGCAACTTTTGAATGAGTTCCCACTCCTTTGGGCATATGGATATATGTAAGGCCTAATGTTTGGAGGAACACTTCGTGAAATCAAATGAATAGCATGATCATGATCACAAATAGGTGGGAGGCCTTTGAGTGTCTCAAATACCTTGGAATGATTGTCCAAAACGTTTTGGAGATATGGAGAAATACATGATTTGGATGTGGGATCCTCTAGTGAACATAATTGTGCAATTACACCCCGTTGTTCTTTATTTAGAAGCTTTGTCATGCTGTTAGAGTTGATTATCTTTCCAAGTTTTCCTTCAATACCCCTCAATTCAACTTCCTTTCCTTTCCAAAAAAAATTCAAGAAAAGTTATTGAAACTTAAAAGCTATCGTACCCAAAGATTGTAGCCATTGTACTCCTAGTAAAACATCAACACCACCCATTGGAATGGAAAGCATTGGGCTATTAAATACATATTCTCCCATGGATAGCTTGATATTATGGCACTTTCCAGAGAAATTTATGTTTCCTCCACTTGCAACCATCACTTGACACTTTGGTGTTGGATATAGGAAACAATTCAATTCCTTTGCTATCTTACAATGAATAAAATTATGGGTACTTCCCGAATTAATCAACACTATTACCTTTTTCTTCTTGATATGTTCTTCTATAATGATAGTTTGAGGAGTGGTAATTCCAGCCAATGCATTACAAGATATGGTCGGATTCATTTCCTCTTTATCTAGTGTTTGTTCCTGGATTATATCCTCTTCTTTTGACATTTCTTGTTCCTTTTCTTCCTCCTCTTCACAATCTATGTAGAATAATTTATTCTCAGCACACTTATGACCTTTAGGGTATTTGTTATCAATACTGTAACAAAGCCTTTTGGATCTTTTTTCTTCCAATTGTTGTGGTGTCAACCTTGTAGGTTGTGGAAGGCTAGGGGCAACAACATTTCCATCTTTATAGTTGTGAGTGGTAGCCTTCCTGGTCGCCATAATTTTGCTTTCCATTTTTCTTACTAACCTGAATGCCTTCGCCAATGAATCAGGTTCCCAAAGGCGAACCTCATGTTGGATATTATCCTTTAAAGTCCATATGAACACATCAATCCTATGCTCCTCTAGAATATATTTTACCCTTATGTTCAATTTTTGGAAGTCCTCATTGTGCTCCATCATTTGACCCTTTTGTTTGAGATTTATCAATTGGATAAAAAAGGTGTTGCTTTTTGTATCCTCATAATGTGCTATCATTTCTTCTGTAAAAATTGCCCAAGTGACAATTTGTTTATGAGAGTAAAGCTATCGATGCCATACAAACTGATTGGGTTCCAGATATAAAGTTGCAATGCATACCTTTTGTGTGTTTTGAACATTATGGAGATCAAAATATTGTTCCATCTGTAGCATCCATGTTATAAGATCCTTTCCATCAATCTTCCTCATATCGATCTTTGGAACATGGTGGGTATTAAATCCAATGTTAAAGTCTATGAAATCATAACTAACATTTCTTTTGTTCTCATCATGAGTTTCCTATACTACCCTTTCACCATTAGTAAGCATTTCTTGTAGCAACTTTGTCAAATCTATCTTCAAATCTTCCATGTTGCCTTTAAGTTTTGTTTATGTACCATCCATCTTAGCTTCCATGCCATCCATATTAGCTTCCATTCCATTCTTTAAAACATCCATATTAGCTTCAGTTACTTTTGGTGAGAGCGAAATTTGTTGCACTTGGTCTCATAATTTTGATATATCATGTTGCATTTCTTACTCTTCTTCATGTGTCATAGTAGAGATTTTAGGTTTATTACTAGGTGTTTCCATTTTCTTTCTTCGGGTCATCAATGAATGATAATTATTCTTCACAATTCCCTTTGAATCACTTCAAACTACTTTCTCAAACAAAATTTATGCAAATTAAGAAAAAACTACACACCTTTTTTTCCACTTTGTATGAGCTCTATCTTGAAATGACTGTAACTCTATAATTTTGGATCTCTAATTTCTGAAATTTAGATCTATGATAGCCCTCTTAGTCCTATTTCCAACCCCACAAGTCTTATCACAATTGGATTCTCGAAGAAAGATTTATTTTAATTCTCCCACAATGACCTAATTACAGACTAGTTCAGTAAAGACAACTTGTACGACGTGCCACGTGTTACAGTTTCGACCTTCGGCTCTGAAAATGATACCCACAAAACTACATTCAGTCCTCTTTCTGGAACATTTTATGAAATTTGAATCAAATTCTCAGAGCGAAAGTTATGACAATTTTCCCAAGGTGACCTGTTTGAGATCAAATTCAGGAGCCTGCAAAAACCCTAACTGCCCAATTCATATCTCCAAAAATATAGCGAGAGAATTTTTGAAATTAGGTCCGAGGTTCATCACGGTTTCAGATAAATTTTTTTTTTTTTATTTTCAGCTTCTGAAGCTTCTTATAAAAAATGTTATAGCGAAAATTCCACGATAACCTGTTTGAAGCAATGAAACCCTAGAATCCAAAGCTCTGATACCAATTGTTATGCAACTAGCTCACAAATTAGAAGAAAGAGATAGATCTACGACTTCAAAAGTAGCCTCTTCAAGGGGGGAACCTCCTTTACATTAAATAAAATGAATTATTCTTGGATGGTACAAATGACAAGATCTCCTTTCTATATATAGGATTCTAAGGGTTCACAATATAATCAGAGCCGACATAACAATAATAATTTAAGGGCACAACAATAACAACAGTGGGATTCTATGGGGCACAATAATGACAATATGGGGACAACATGGGCACAAAAATAATAATAAGGGGTACAGTGACAATAATAATAAGGGAATACACTAGTATTATAGGGATCTAACAGAAAACTCTTTTATTAATGATCAAGGTGTATAGTCGGTTCTGC
Source organism: Pinus taeda (assembly GCA_000404065.3). Classification (NCBI taxonomy): domain Eukaryota; kingdom Viridiplantae; phylum Streptophyta; class Pinopsida; order Pinales; family Pinaceae; genus Pinus; species Pinus taeda. Next base: position 97,158 of record APFE031371552.1, on the reverse strand, counting down.
AAGTTTTCAAAGATCCTATCTTTTCTATTTCATGTTGTTTTATATTTATTTTAATTGCTCGTATCCTTATGTTTGCACATCAAGAACAAAGAAGGATACATTAGAAATATCATTACACTCAACCTTGACCTTCTAGTTGAGTAGCTTAGGAGTAGGATTAGTTGCATTTTATTTCCCTTACATTGCATCCACCCTCTATCTTGCTCTCCATCGATTCCCTACATTTGTTTGTTTTTGTATTGTATATTATGCATGTTGTTTTATGTTCTTCCTCTATTTTCTTTTTTCTTTTGGTTTTATTGTCATGTATTTTCCCTTTGTTTTGTTTAGTAAAACTTTACATGAAAGATGCTCCTATTTGGATCAAAAAACAATGTGGCAAAACTTGAAAAGGACAATTGTGATGACGAACAATTCTTGGCTAATATGTTACCTCTTCTCTACCTGGGTTTACATATATTTGAAGTCAGTGATTTATGAATGGAAAATAGAGTCCACTCAAATGGAAATCCTTTGGTCGAACTATAAAGCTTGTATCTATTCTAGGATCCTCATTCCTCAACTCAACATTGTAAATAAATAACAATTTTCTTGCTGATCCAATCAAGTAGAGAAAGGTAAGGGGAAAATCAATTAGCGAGCAAACCAATATCAGAGGTATATATTACCTTCTTTGAAGGAACAAGCTCTCTTGTTCTCAATAAGTCACGATCCCTCTTTCGCCCATGAAATAAATACGTGCCTAATCACAATTCTATAAATAAAATAAATAAAGGGTGAAAGAAGAGAAAGGCTTCCTACGTAGAGAGGTGAAACAAGTAACTTCGCCAGGGTACTCTTCAATCATGTTAGTAGCAAAATTATGCTTGCATTCCTATAGTGACTTTGTCGAGGTGCTATCCAGGCTTATTGGTAGTGGAGAAACACCAAAGATGAAAATTCATACTCTAATTATCTTAAACTCGCAATGACATATTACCCTTCTCCTGGACCAAAACAATTGTGATTTGGAAAGCCTTGATATGTGTTTTAACTGAGTAACATAATGGAGGGGACTATATCTCTAATTGGGATAAGTAGGGACAAATTTTTTTTTTGCTAAAGCAAGAGACTTTCCTTCTATTTCAATAACCCAAAAGTAAAGTTACAATAAATACAAAAGGCCTGAATTTCTCAAGGCCTACAGAAACATCAAGGGCGTACTGTCATAGATGTGACCCTCTAAACAAACTAACGGACAAGCTAACCTAACAAATGGTCCCCACGGTTACAAGATGACCCAAATTCGAATGTTGCGATCCCTTCCATCATTAACTTACAAAGATTGAAAATACTAGCAACCCCACAAAATTGCTCGCCAAATTTGACAGTCGAATGCCACTGCAAAAAAGGACGGCTTGGAGAGAAATAAAAAAGCCAAGAAGCATGATCTTTAAGGTGCAATGAAGGGTGGTATAACGAACCCCACCCATGCAACGTGTTGAGAGCCTAGTGGAATTGCTCTCAACAATCCAATACCACTTGCCATTAGAATGCCTCGCGATCATTAGGAAACCGCTCAAATCTTGGTTTTCCGATCCGTAAGAGGAGTGCAGTGGAATTTCCCTCGTGGGAGTGATCCAACCTTTCATCCCGCTAAAAATGACCATGGAGCTCGCAGCCAAAACATTCAGTAACTGTAAATAAAACCCGGTGTCACCATTCGAGAAAAAAAGGAGACAAGTTCCCTTACACAAAGGAAGTTGTCACCATTCCGAGTTTGCCCTTTTTCAAGGTGTCGACCACAATACTGTGTATGAATTAGCATAAAAGGATTTATTATGTACCTAACCCTCATGCCCAATATTTGAAAATTTCTTTGTCCTCTACAACTTGTTCATTGCAGAGATATTTTAACCTGCTTGGAGGCATCTCCTACCACTTCATCTCAATCCTGCATTCTGAATTAGTCACTCCTTGGTTGGCCTAAAAATCTGCAAGTTTATTGGCCTTCCTCCGAACATGATTGAAGCTAACAGTTCGAAGACTTGGAGATGTTTTTGGATTCTCTGGTACACTTGCATTAGTCTCCAATGTTTTGAGACCCTTTCTGGCACTGTTCCATAACTGATTTTCTTAACTACATTTATAGAAATCTCTGAGTCTGCTTTGATAATGACATTTGAGCTGTGATTTAGTTTTAGAAGCTCTAGACATTGTTCCAAAGCCATTAATTCAGCCATGTTTTTGGTGGCTTTACCTAAATGACAGTGGAATGTAAAAATTATTTTTCCTTCTTCATCTCTTAACACACCTCCATAACCTGCTGTCCCCGGGTTGCTTTTTGAAGCCCCATCAATATTGCATTTCAGATAACCTTTCGGTGGAGGATGCCAGAACTCCTTTTCCAATTCCAACACTCTTTATTTTCTGCTAAGACCATGGTGAATTATCTCTTGCATTCCCAGATGCTTGAGAGTTCTTAATTCAAGCACCGTGGGAGGATTCTTGGGATAATTGTGCACAATGGTGGAAACTGTCTCCTTAATCTGCTTTAAGATCAGATCCATCAGGTGAAGAGGAGTATTTTTTTCATCCTTGAAAATTCTTTTATTCCTTTCCTTCCAAAAATTCCAGATAATGAAGCTTGGCATAAAGGTCTAGGCCAAATTAAGGATGTCATACTATGAAAAGTTTTTTCTCCAATTGTTCAAGGTGTTAATGATACTACCTTTGTCTCTATCTGTCTATTGAAAAATGGTGTTAAAAGAATCCCACAACCAGGTGATATAGGTGCAATTGTTGAGAATATGCTTCATTGTCTCCTCTTGAGCTTCACATAACTGACATCTAGAAGGCCCCATAACCCCCCTCTTATGAATGTTTTCCCAAGTTAATATTTTTTTGTGATGAACTAACCACATAAAAAGCCTGATCTTCATCCACCCTTCGTGGCTCCAAATTTTTTGCCAGGACTTTGCCAAAACGTAGGGATCTAGGTTTAGGATTATTCTTTTTGCTTCCTTTATATTAAAGATACCTTCTTTGTTTTGGCCCCATCTTAACTGATCCTGCCCATTTTTTACCAAGATCTTCCTCTGTTTTAATATTCTCATGAGTTCTTCTGTTTTTTCTTTTATGGGGCTATCCCCTCTATAGTCTATTTTCCTCTAGTTTCTCCACTTTTCAGTGTCATGAGGAAGATTCCAGAAATATCTAACTTTTATTAATCCTTGGGAATTGGTTTCCTGCTTGAGGCTCATAAAGTCCTCCCTTAACAACATTGGTTCTTGTTGCCATTTATCTTCCCAGAAGAGAGCTTGGTCTCCTGCTCTGATTTCCCAGAAGTTGTTGTTTTGTACTAGGCTTTTGTTTTCCCAAGCTTTATTCCAAATGTGAGAGCCTTTTATGTTTCCTGACATTATTATAAGATCACTTGTTTTCCAGGAGCTTGCATATTTTTCTTTCCAGGTTTTAGCCCATTGAGCCCCTGGTTCTTTAACCCATCTCCACTAGAGCTTGGCTTGTAATACATTGCTCAGAATCTCCTGATCATCTAAGCCTATGCCTCCATGACTTTTGGGTTTACAGATTTTATCCCAAGAAACTAGGGCCCATTTCTTCCTAGTTTCCTCCTTGCCCCAAAGAAAGTCTCTTTGAATATTCTTGAATTGCTATAAGACCCCTTTGGGAGCTAGCAGGGTTGTTAAAAAGAAAATAGGGATATATTGCAGAACTTCCTTTGTCAGAACCAACCTGCCAGCAAGGTTCAATGATTTAAAAGTCCATTTTTTTATCTTGTCTTGCATCTTGTTGAGCACCGGTTCCCAGATAATTTTGTGTAATGGTTTAGCTGTAAGGGGAATTCCCAAATACTTTGAAGGGAGGACATCCCTTTGGAAGCCCAGAATTCTGGAGATGTTCCTTTGAATAGCAATGTTAGTGTTTAAGATTTTTTTTTTTTTGATTTGGAGAGATTGACTTCCATACCTAAAGCCAAGGCAAAGTCATTTAGGATTTGTTTGTACGTTGAAGCTTCTTTGATTGTGGGGATACCTTGTAGCATGGTGTCATCCACAAATTGTTGATGAGTCAATGCTTGACCGTTCTCCGTTAATTGGAGGCCCTTGATCTTTCCTAAGACTTTAGCATTTTTAATGGATCGGCCCAATCCTTCCATCATGAGGATAAAGAGAAAGGGAGAGAGTGGGTCTCCCTGCCTGAGGCCTCTATAAGGAGTAAAGATCTCTGAGGGTGAGCCATTCACTAGAATTGAAAAGCTAGGTGAAGTAACCATAGCCATAACCCATCTGATCCAGTCATGATCAAACCCAAAAGAAGAAAGGACCTTTTTGATGTAAATCCAGTTCACCTAGTTATATGCTTTTGCAATGTCTAATTGCATGATCATACCGGCCTGCCTTTTGCTAGTGAGTGAATGAACTACCTCGTGGGCCTGAATAATGTTGTCCAGGATTTGCCTTCCTTCAACACAATCAGACTGTTCCCCTGAAATCAAAGAAGGAAGAAGAGGTTTGAGTCTGCTGGCCAAAATATTGGAAATAATTTTGTAAACCACATTGCATAAAGCAATGGGTCTGAACTTATCAGGGTTCAGGGCTGAGTCTTGTTTAGGGATCAAGGAGATGAAGGAGGTGTTGAGGGCTTTCAGAATGGATCTACTTCTTTTGGAGTCCTCTACAACATCCAAAATATCCTGTTTGACAACATTCCAGCAGGTTTTGAAAAATTCTACATTAAAACCATTTGGACCTAGATCTTTGCCATTCTGCATATCTTTGATAACCGCACTGACTTCTGCTTCGGTTACTGGTTTATTCAGGTTAAAATTATCTTCTCTAGACACCATCCTGGGGATATTCTTTATAATTATCTTGATGTGTTGATCTCTGTCTAGATTATTTTCTTTTGTGATGCCTCTGAAATGCTGAACGATCACAGCTTCAATATTCTTGTGAGAGGTCTGAAGCTCCCCATCTTCATTCAATATCGAAGAGATTCTGTTGTGAATTCTATTGGCTATGGTGGATCTGTGGAAAAATCTAGTATTTCGTCACCTTTTTTGAGCCATTGAACTCTAGACTTTTGTTTCCAAAATATTTCCTCTTGTTTGCATAAATTATCCCATTCTTGGTTGTGTTCTTTTCAGTTTGCTCACTTTGATTTTATCAAAACCATCTATGATCATTGCTTGGTTTAGTTCTTGCATTTTGATTTCCACTGATTTTTTGTTTGCAAAAATGTTACCAAAATCCTTCTTGTTCCATTCTTTGAGTTTGAGTTTTATGTGCTTTAGTCTTTTATGAAGGAGGAACATTTTGGTGCCATGAAACTAGAGATCTTGGACCACCATTTTTAAATGTTGCTGATGAAATCTAGGTGGGAGAGCTAGATATTCTCAAATCTGAAGGGTTTATTCCTTGGAGCATCAATCCCCTTGATTTCTAATTGAATAGGCCAGTGATCAGAGCCTCCAAATGGGAGAACACTTGCAGATATTTCTTTATTTGTGAGCATCAGCTTCTCGGAGATAAAAAATGTATCTAACTTGAAGGCAACCTAGGCATTACCTCCTCTTTTGTTATTCCAAGTAAAAAGGTCGCTATGAATTTCAGAGTCAACCATTTTCATGTCTTCTATGAAAGAATGGAATGCTACTGAATCTTTACTTAGGATTCTGGTACCTCCTTTTTTTTTCCGAAAGATATTTAATCACGTTAAAGTCTCCTCCAATGACCCAAGGGATTTCCTCATGTCTTCTTCTGAGATCTACCAGGGAGTCAAGAAATCTAAGTTTCTCATCTATTCTTTGAGGACCATAAATATTCATAACCAGGAGGGTATCAGACATCCCCACTGGTTGAATGATAGCTGATAAATAATTTATCGATGCCTCTGCATCTACTATGCTGGCTTTTTGGGGGTTCCAAAGAGTGAGAATGCCTCCAGCTATGTCCTCTGTTTTGACTTCTAGAAACTCAAATTTACTAAGCCATTTGCTATGGATTTGTTTTATTTTATGAATGGAGAATTTTGTTTCTTGAATGAAGATAATGTCCAGCATTTCTAGTTTCATTCTGTTACTTAGCACTCTTTGTTTTCTTTTACTACCTAGACCTCTGATATCCCAAGATTTGAACTTCATAATTAAAGATTTGTAAAGGAGTAACTGGTTAGATCTTTCATCTTACTTGAATCTATCATTAGCTTTCCACACTCCATCAAGAGCTCATTTTTCTTTTTTCTGCCTCTCTTCTTTCTTGGATTTCTAGTAGCTAATGCTGGAGTTAATTTCATTGTTTTCACCCCTCTGTGCTCCTGTTTGTGGATGTTTTTACCTTTTTCCAACACTCGTTCCTGAGTTTTCCATAAAAAAAACTGTTGTATTCTGTTGCATTCTTCTTGAGGCGGAGAATCTATTTCTCCTTTGGTGCCCTACATCAGGAATCCTTCTAGATCCAAGTTTTCCTTGTCTATAATTTCATGTAGTTCATGATCTTCCAGATCTGTTTCGATTTGGGTCATTTCCTGGTCCATCTCCATTTCTGTTTCACTTCTCATGGCCTCTTTTTGAGAATCAATATCCAGAGATTGATTTTTGTCCTATTTTTTTCTTTTTCTTTAGCATCTTCCTCCTAATATTGGTTCTCTCTTGTGATTTCTTCAGTCTCTTCTAGCACTTGAAACTTATTCTGACTACCCTTCTGCCCCTCAGTATGTTGTTTCTTTGACCCCTTTTTTCCTCCCCTTCCTCTACTAGCCACTTTTTGAAAGCTTTCAGTGTCCTTCGTTGTATTAAGTTTTTCTTTGTTATCTTCTTTACTGAGAGGGCAGTCTCTTAACAGATCCTCATGTTCATGGCATCTTCGGCATCTGAAAGGGATATGCTCATAGTCTACTATCTGCACCGACTCCTCATCAAAAACTTCCAGGATAACTTCATCCAGAAGTGCTCCTGATAGATCCATTTCTACACATATCCTTGCAAAGGAGGTATATTTTCTCCTTCTTGTGGCTTCAGAAGCTTTGACAAAGTGTCCTAGTTTATTGCCAATGGTAGCTAACGATTATGTTTGCCAATAATCAAGAGGTAGAGAGTAGAGTCTTACCCACACAGGAACTGAAGAGAAAGTCTCCCTCTCTGGGACAAAGTTCATTCTCCAAGGTCTCACATAGAGACTCGCTGCAGCGAAAAAATAGGGTCGTCCTTCGAATATTCTGTCTTTATCTTCGATGTTAGAGAACACCACTGTGAAGAATCCTTTTGACCCAAGATGTAGGTCAGTGCTTCCTTTGGGTTTCCAGTGATACTTGATCCATGTCTGTAAAGCCTTTTCAGTGGGCCATAGTCCCATGAATTTACAGATAATGGTGTAGGTCCCCATGTGTTCCTTGTGCTCCTGCAGAGCAGGATCATTTAATATTACTCGAGGAGTGATTTCTGCTTTTGGTTTGCAAGGTCCTTTTTGCTTTTTGTCTCTTGAACCCAGACTTTTGTCTTCTTCCTCTTTGTCCCTTGTGCTACTGTTTTCTTTTGTTCTGGTCCTATCTGTTTCCTTTTCATTATCCCTATTCCTGTCGTTCATACAACCTTTACTATTTCCAATTGGTGATTTACTTCTGCTAGCCACCGTGTCTTTGTAGGAGGGAGCCAAGCTCCCTCCCCTGCCACCCTCCATTAGAGTTGAACTCTGCTAGCTTCGGTAACCCTAGTTGCTTCAGCTCTCTCGCGTCACTCCTCCCGTTCCCATTACCTCGATGATGGTTCATCAAGTAGGGATGCAAACTTAATCCGCAAGATGAATAAAAAATTCCTAAAATATTGGGACCTTGCACTTAGAAAATTAAACCTAAATACAGAAGCTGGAGTTCTACCAGTGTGTCACCAAGTGTTGACACTGTGATCAACACCCTCCAAAATTTTGCCTACACTTCAATTTTGGATCCTACTGAGGATATTATGGTTTGTCACCCTATACTCAATGGTTGATTGATGTTTTCTAAAGGTTTCAAGTCTTCTTCCTAGTTTTGAACTATAAAGTCACTTGCTCTCACATGCACAGTCCTTATTGAACTCATGAGTAGACTTTATTTTATGCAAGCTTGAACAAGAAAAGCACCGCCCATCAAGACAGTGCTTGTGTATTGTTTAACTCATGCTGACAGTTAGTGTTCATCTTTCGTTGACAACCTCCCTCACTTTGGTTGTGATTGTACGTCTATTTCGGTGATATTTGGCTTTTGCGCACCATCGCTTTCACAAGTGTTGCTTTTACGTTCATGGTTGTTTCTTGTTATCAATTTCACTTTAATAAGTGCCATTTTATGTTACCTTTACTCTGTCATGTTTCACTTTCAAGGTTGTTCGCATTTTCCAAGCGTTTTCTTTGTGTTTTCCTCCTGCTCAGCATGTGTTGTAAAGGCATTAGCTCTCTACCTAAGTGATGAGTGTAACTTATTCATGAGCCTCATTGAAATATATTTTCTTCCCATACTTGTGCACTAAGTATTTTTCACGGTCTCCTCCCTCTCCCTGTGCATTAGTATTTCCTAGGATAAGTGACCTAGCCTTTTTTTGCCTCCCTCAATGAAATGTGCACTCCATATGAACTGGCAGCCACTATTGGAGAGAACTATGCCCTACCAAGCCTGAGTGCACTTCAGAACAACAAAGCACACTTTAAAACAACGAAGTGCACTTTGGAAGCACAAAGCCTTCATCCTTCCCTTAGCACACATGGTGCACTCTTGAAGCACAAATCCTTCATCCTCCCTTAGGGCACATGGCACACTCACAAAGCACGAACCCTTAAGGTGCATGACACACTCGTGAAGCATGAAGCCTTCATCCTTCCCTTAGGGCACATGGCACACTCTTGAAGCATGAAGCATTCATCCTTCCCTCTTCCCTTAGGGAGCATGGTACAGTCATGAAGCCTAAAGGTTTCATTTGAGTGTACACCTTCAACACGAAGAACTGTCCCCTCCTTATTCCTCTTGAGCGAATGAGCTCACTAGGAAGGCTTAAAGCCTCACCCCTTCATCCCTTTGATGTGCACCCTGTTATCATCCTTGAGCGCACAAGCACACCCTAAACTAAGGAATGATTATCCTTCATGCTTCATATATGTTCCCTACTCCCTTGAGTTCTCTCCCTCTCTTGCTTGAGCACACAAGCACACCTTGAAGACCTCCTTTGAGCCTTGACCATTCATTGCCTTCAGTGTAGTAAAAATTAATAGTGGAGTCTTATTGAGCCATTGATGAGTTTGATTGCGCCCCCTTAATCAAGCCTCCTTCTTCCAACCCTCTCATAGGCCTATTATGAGTTGATCATTCCATGAGATAGGTAGTGATATAATAAATATGTTAAGACTAGTTTCCCTTTGTTATGAATGATTTTCATTGGCAGGAGTACCTTCCTAGCGTGACAAGGTAATGTTCAAAGTAGATAGCAAGGAGAAAGCATAAAGAAACTCATGTGGAGAAGACGAACGATAAATAGCTATCATGGAGACATGAAGTAGGTCATGGAACAAAATAGAAAGAAGAAATTTCACGATGACTCGAAGGATTCCAAATTTGATCCAAGAACCTTTGGAGGTGAATATAAGCAAAAAAGTGGATCTTTCATGAAGATGAAGCATAAATCATATCTACCATCAAGAAGTCAAGATGAAGCAACAAGGAAGATATCTTGGCATTATCACCTCATCATGAATTCGATGTCATAATTGTCAAGTTATAACTTGTACAAGTGTCATCATAATAGTCGATGTGTCATGCCACATCAACATGTGGAATGTAATGATGTATTCTCAAGAAAAATGAAAAAATGTAATGTGTGGAAGCCCAAGAGTCATATGTGGAATATGAAAAGTAACTTAGTCATATATGGACAAAATGTCTTTAGGAGAAATCCAAAAGTCACATGGAGAATTCCAAAGGTCATTTAGAAGTTCAAGAGTTGTTTATAATTCCAAAGGAAATATATAAGTCCAAAAGCCATGAGGGTAAACCAAGAATCAAGGGGAGATGAAAGGTCATTCCATTTTTTCCCCCAAAGAAAACATCATAATTTTCATTAATATGTTGAAAATTACATATTGTAGATGCTTGAAGAAGCATATGTTGTAACGAGTGGTGGTCCATCTTCAGATATTCTTGTATAAAAAACCCCATAGGGTAGTCTGGTAATAATTACATAATTACAAGTTAAATATAGATATATACATAAAAGTTGTATTGGATGCAAAAGTCTGTCTGTAGCTAAATAAACCATGAAATCAGGGCCTGTTGACCCCCTGTATCCTGTACTCAGTGTATGGGCGGTGGAAGTACTGATAGTATTCCAGGCCCCTATACTCCTGGATCAACCATAGACCCCTAGGTTGGATCGCGACCTCCTTGGATAATTTCTCAGAAATCTAATTGTGTTCCCTGTAGATGTGATGACAATAGATGGGATCAAAATGTGATTTCAAAAGTAAAACATATTCCATAATATTCCTGAGTGTTCGCAAATCAAAAATAGATATGTTTTTGAACCAGTTTATGATGATCTTAGAGTCAGCAAATATTTGTATATGCCTACACTCTAATGCAAAATCCAAAATATGTCTGAGGGTGATCAGTTCTACAAAATTGTTAGTTCCAATAACCCATCCCATCTAAATTTTGAAATAATGATTATTAGATAGATGTAAGAGGACATCTCCACCACAACCATTCTCCTAGGCATATCCATCAAAATAGGCCCAAGGTAGGCTCTTGTCAATGACTTTAGGGATGATAGTTCTCTGAGGTGCAAGTCGATCATCATCTGAGATGCTAGAATATAGGGATATAATATGAGAAGAAGCATATGCCTAGAGAGGTTCGATACACTTAAAAATAGATTTGTTTCTAAGCAGCCAAATAGACCATCAAACTAGAAGAGGGAGGTTCCTAATTTTAGAAGGATGGGAAGATGTCAACCATGATTTCCAGACATCAAGGATGGAGTAACCTTGCCATCGAGAGGTAATAGAGAGTGAGTTCAGAACCTGTGACCAAAAAGGTAAAATGGTGGGGTAGTGAAGGAAGAGATGATCAATAGTCTCGGAATCCTATCGATATAGAACATACCAGGTAGGACCATGGAATGAGCGCTTATTTAGGTTTTCTCCCATAGGTGCTTTATATCGAAGAGCAATCCACATGAAGAGTTTAGTTAGTAGAGAGGCCTTTAGTTTCCACAATACACTCCACCACCAGGCCATAACATGGGCCTTGTGAGCAGCATATATGATAGTATAACCATCCTTAGGTTCATAATTTCCATGCTTGGCATGAACCCATATGAGTTCATCCTCCTCATCAATTATCCTAACATGTGATTGGGTAAGAGCATTAATGTACTTGAGCCAATTTATATGCCATATGTTAGGAATGCCTAATTGTAAAGCAGATTTCCATGTCTGAGAAAAAATGTTAGAGTTCTTTGGATCTGCTATTTGGGAAAGATATGACATACCAACATGTTGATGCCTCAAAAATTGCTGCAACAACATCGGGGAAAACCACCCGGTCCGGACCTTAATGTAGCTCCTTTTCCGATTTGTATGGTGGCTCCGACTGGAGATAATGGGACCAGTTTCCCAATGATGAATAAAAGGGGGATGGATGAGTGATTGGCTTTCTAATAAGTGGCAATGGATGAACAACTTAATCTAAAAAGCAAAAATACAAATAACTATTATATCCCGGGAAATTTCTATTCTTAAGTGCAACATTTGATAATCTTTGTTCATAAATAAGCATATAGATGACTCTATTTGATAAACAAAGACATTCATTTATATAATAATTGCTTTGTTCAAATAGTTGAACAAAGTAATTAATAAAACATTGTTACACTTGTCTTTTATATATTACTGATACATGTATGACTAAAAGAAAAGCATCCTGTAAACATCCAATAGTGAAAAATATAAAGAATGCTGTTGAAAAACATGCATATATTCAATAATAGCAAGAGTAATCAAATAACAATTCACATAAAAAGAATGAATTTAGATCATAGATAGTAGTACCATATGCGCTGCAAATCATTCCCAATATCAATCGCAATTCGAATTCCTTCTTTCAACTGAGAGATACTTTCATATAAAGGCAATAGTGCACATCCACATAAAAGCTTCGTTGTAAAAAATTGGAATAATTGGCCCAGTCTTTATTAAAAAAAATATACCTGAAGTACAGTAGTGAAACTTCCAGGTTTGATTCTTATACAAAAACTGAGGACCCTTTCTAAATGCATGAAAGGGTCTATAAATACTTAATTAAACTAACTAACTACAAAAATAAAATGCTACTTAATTGGTACAACTGGATCTTCAATATCTTCTCCACAGCGAATTGGTAGTCGGGAGCATGATTCATCGCTCTGGCTGTTTTCCCTTTGATCTGAGTTGGCATATTGCTAGCATCAGTTCCACTTCTTGAGGGCGGCTAAGACGAGAATGGAGTTGAGCCGAGTATGTGGCATCGTGTATATTGGGAATGATACAACCAATTGCATCTGTTAGACACTTGAGGGCGGCTATTTGGCTATATGGTTTTACTTGGAACAACCAATAGGTGTCCCAAATTAAAGTTTGAATACCTGCAATTAACCTTCCATTCTTTTCCAGCTCCTGATAACATGATTGTTCCAATGTTTTAGCCGATAGCAATTTACCTGGTGTACATTGCGAATCATATTAGATAAATAGAGAGTGTTGTTAATTAATTCAACCAAATTACTTGTGGATAATTTGCATTTAGAAACTTCTCTCTCTACTTTCATCAACTGGGACTGCCATTCCAAGAATAGGATTTCTTTATGTGATTCTAGGATTTTGGGCAAATTTGCTGCATGTCCCTCACTGGTGTCTTGCCAAGTAAGAAAATTTGTTAAGGTCTCATTGGCCTGCTCTAAGTCCTGTCTAGCATCGATTGATTTATCGATTATTGACATTGTGATATCACAAAGGGGCTCAACCTGAGAAATATTATGAAACAATAGTCTTATTTGTGTTACCAGTGCCTTATTAATCTGTAGCGCTTATGTTCTGAAATCGGCAGGCTACGGAAGACTCTTGAACTTCTATATTTGCAGTGATAGTTGAGCAATTTGCTCATCTTTTGTTTTCACCATTAATTCATTCATCGTCTTCAATTTTGCCAACGCTTCTGATAATTCTTTCTGCCTATGAATCGCGCTTGAATCTACCCTCTGTTTTTCTTCAAGTAGTTGCTTATTCAATTGATTATTTAACTGCTGCTGTGTTGACAATTGCTGTTCTAATTGTTCAACTTTCTGTTGTGCCTTCGACAACTGTGTTTGTAAAAAAATAATTTCCTGGTCTTTTTCTTTTAGCAAATTACTCACTTCTGATGCCTTGTCCATGGTGGCTGCCAAATAGGCTTCGGCATATTGGGAAAACTTTGTTAGGTCATCGGAAGGATCGAACTCCTCTTTCCAAACTACATTGGTTGTCTCTATTTGTTCTGGGAACAGGGAAGGTTGATCAAGCCTTCTCCTTTTCCGCTGTCGCTTTACTACGACCCTGTGTTTTGGGCTGTAAAAGACATCCAATGGAGGTATATCCTCCACCTGCAAAATGATTTGATCCGAAGGATCTTTCGAAATTATTTCTAAGTCTGTACTATGGGGTAGGCTGCTAGTTCCTTCACTTGGAACCTTTTTTGACGTTGTATCCTGTGTATCTGTTGCTTTGGGTGTATCGGCATCTTTTGAGTTTTCTAGATTGCTTATGATGGAGTCGAATTGCTGCCATTCTTGGAGTAATTTCGGATCAATCTGGGTATCCACATTCACATCCTTGCTGCCCTTATCCTGCTCTTTTTTCTGTTCCTCCTCATGTATTTTCTCCTTCTCTTTCCTTTGCTCTTCCTCCTGTTCTTTCCTCTGTACTTCTATTCTTTTCTCTGGAATTCCTCCTGTTCTTTTCTCTGGACTTCCTCAAGAATTTTTGATGTAGCAGGAGGTTCGTCGGTGAGTCGCTATTCAGGCTCTCTTGATTGTGTCATCGGGGCAGTAGCTAGTAAATCTAGAGGCAGAGTTTGAAACCTTTGCTCTCTGAGTTTGTTGAATTCCACTAACCCTTCATCGTGATATCTCATTTTAGCTAGTGTTTGAACCTGAAATAATGACTCCGCCAAGGAAAATATGTCATCAAACTCGTCTTCTTTATTTTCAAACTTTGTGAGTTTTGCCTGTTCAAGTACATTATAGACGATTTTTCTTGGATCAAATCGCCTATTAGGAAGGGTGGCGAGATTCAACATATTTATCTTTTCTTCTTCCTTTTTTGCATGCTTATAGTCATGCAAAGTGTAAACACCACATCTTAGAGGAAAAGGAGGCCAAACTTGCTTCTTTGAATTCCTCAGAGTCTTGGTTGCTCCTGCGGACGTAATCTGATATGCTATTTCTCTAGCCAATAACTTGTCGGGTATGTACAAGGGAAGGACATGCGGCCTGGCAAGGCTACCGAAAACTCTTATGTATGTGAATTTATCTTCTCCGAACCAGTTTCCTAGGGCGGTTAGGTCAATCCCTTCTTGTGAGGAAATATTCGGAGCAGGTTTGTCAAACATTGCATAGTAAATGGGCAACATAAAACCATTACAAACTTGATACAGGTGGTCTTTATAATGGGCTCTCCACGACTTCTGGTGATAGATATGAATCAGAATGGGGTCTTGTGGAGTCCATCTCCACCCCAGCACAGGAAATCGGAGTTAAAACAAAGAGTATCTAAGATTTAGGCACTATAATAAAATGGAGGAATAGACCTATCGGTAATGCGAGTTTTATTTCTGAACTCAAGAATAGCAGTGGCTAACTTATCAGATAATATATTTCCCCAATCCATTATCTCGCTATTGACTGCTGCTTCCATTAAAGGAACCATCTCTATTGAGAATTTTGAGGAATCATGCAATCCCCAAATCCTACACATCATCGCCCCAGCGTAACAATAAGGAGAACATAATGAATCGACAGAGTACTTACCCGAGGACTCATGCTTGTGTCTTGTGAGGTTCTATCTCCATTCCCATATAGGTGCTGACTCAATTTCATTTTCATCTCTGAACTTCTCCAGAAATGCTTTGTTATACTTCTTCTGTGGTTCAGGCAAATGGTACATTTGTCTCAAATCATTAGGTTGAAACGAACTGAAGACTCTCCATCAATTGTGCAGAATGTTCTATTTGTAACAGGGATTTCCTCAACTGCCCACCTCACTACATCTGTATATGGAAGAATTTTCTCTCGAGCTGTTATTCAGTGTAAGTAGGAATTGGCTAAATCCTTTAGGGTAGCCTCTGACTTTCGGTTTGAACCTGTTGTAGTTTGTACTGATACCATTTCAGGCTCTTCGGCTTCAACTAGATTATAGATGCTTTACCAGCTAGTATTGCCGAGGCCAAGACATGTAGTTTCTGAAACCAATCCTTTTTTACTTGGTCCTAGATCGGCGATAGATTTTCTTGTCACTGAGGGAGTTGAAGCTTCTCCAAATATTTTGGATTTCTTCCCCATTTGACCTAAATTTGTTGCTTTCGAGGAGCTCTGTGCAGGAGATAAAATGAACGTAATGCAGAGAATAGGTGGTGTGAACCAAGTATGAAAGAGCTATATCAATCAATGAATAATGAAGGATTAAAATAATACCGTCGCGGATACAATCTCTGAAGAGATTTTGGCATAACTGCTCCATTAATTGGCCATTTAACCCTGTCAATCATTTAAATGCTCATCATGTCGTTTATTCACCGAATAACTCATTTAAGCGTGGATTTGACTTTTTGGCAGTTAATCACAAGTGAATCGCTATCGGGAATAGAAAGGATTTTAATAATAATTTAACATAATATACTCAAGCCTTTTCAATCTTTTTTGAAATTTGCGCTTAGCTTTATCGCGATCGGAAATCAGAGAAATGCTCGAGTAGTTACATTTGTGTCATTGCAAAATCCCCGATCGCCGATAGCGATAAAGCTAATTCGCATCGAGAGTTTTAGAAGGGTGACTTTTGTTGTGTGTATGTTATAAACCCCGATCGCTGATAGCGATATCACATCGGAGCGAAGAGAAAGGGCCTTTTGTTACACTCGCTTACCTTTCCCAATATCACTTGTCGGATCGGGGCAAACCAATGGGTCTTTTTGTTATGCATCCTTTGTTTTTGTGATCTGCGATCTTGCGATCGATTTATCGCAATAAAGAATTATTCATTTATTTTATAAGACCGATTTATGTTTATTCAAAAGGTTTATAGTGTATTGTTTCTTCCAGACCTTTTGAGGAATGATGAGTTGATACCAATTTTATTCATAAATCTAAAAGGGACCCATTTCATATTATAGTTGAAGGTAAAATTTTATGAAATGGGGGGTTGTTGTACAACACAACACAACATTAGATAAGAAATGTATGAGATCAAGAGGAATCCTATATGTATTATCGCATTTGGACTATGGATCCATACTAACATGAACTGAAGAGCCAGACCCTATTATTCATGCCAGTCCATCATGGATGTAATATATGGAATTTAAAAAAGCACACAAAATAGATGAGATGCTTGAGCGATTCCAAGAAGGAAGTCTGACCCAATCAAGGATGTGAAGGGGCCAAATATATTTATGATAAACCACCTCAGTCCATAAACTTTTAGTAGTGAGGACTTGACAGCCCATCTTGGCAGCTAATGCTTTAGAGAAGGAGTCGAGGTTCTTAAGAACCGAGCCTCCCCATTTCTTGGGTAATGCAATCAGATTCCATTGAACCCATGCATATATGTGGTCGTCTTGTTTACCCTTCCATAGAAATCTGCAACACATCTCTTGGATTCTCATCAAAATCCCCTTAGGTATCCAAGACATGGACATCCAATACAATGGAGTGGCTTCCAATACTGACTTGATTAGAACTATATGCCCTGCCCTGGAAAGGTATCTGTGATGCTATATATTCAATATCCTTTCAATCTTGGCAACATGTCAGGTCCAATCAACAATTTTATAATGAAGAGGTTTGAGATGGAACCCATGATACTTGAGTCTATCGTCAAAGGGTAGGAGTGTAAAGGGAAATCTCTAGTGTGCATAATGAATCTCATGCAGCGAGCATCCAATAGATGAAATAGTAGATTTTTGGTAATTACACTCCATACCAGTGGCTCAGCTGCATAATTGCAATATAGTAAGAAATGTTGATGAATCACCAAACCCCCATTAAGAAAAATTAAAACATCATAAAAAAAAGGAGATGTGTAAGAATGAAATTATGGTGATCTTAATACCTTGCAGTCAACCAAGCCTACGTTCTTCAGAAATGAGCCAACTCAGGCCTTCCATGACAAGCAGAAAAAGTAGAGGAGACAAGGGAAAACCCTATCTAAGGCCATGTTCAACATGGAAAAAAGAGGAGGTTGATCCATTTATAAGAACATTGTATGAAACCTTGGTAATGCAGAACATAATCGAGTTGATGAAGTCCAGGGGAAACCCAGATGGGTAAGAAGTATTCTTAGGTATAACCAACTGATATGATCAAAATCCTTAGCTAAGTCTATCTTGAGGATCATACCCTTTAGTCTCTTAATCTTCATGGAGTGTAGGACCTCTTGTGAAATTCCAATAACATCATGAATTTGATAGTGATTAAGAAAAGAAAATCGTTTAGGTGAATTATGAGTAGATAGAATAGGTTTGAAGTGATTAGCAATGATCGTAGAAATAATATTGTAAATGCAGTTATAGAGGGAGATGGGTCTAAATTCATTGAAGGAATCAGGGGAATTAGATTTAAGAATAAGAGCAATGAAGGTCGAGTTGGATGCATCACACATTTGACTAATGATTCGACATTCCTCATAACTTGAAGCACATCTTTCCCAAGTAATTCAAAAAAATCCAAGTAGAATTCAACCAACCATCCATCTGGCCAAGGGATCTTATCCTTTTTAAACCATTTTAATGTGCCCTCCGTCTCCCCCATAGAAACAGGCTTGTTGAGGCCCTCGACTATGTCATGATCAACGAAATGAGGAAAGAGACCAGCCACCCTGATAATCTGAGCAAGGGAGGCTTCTTGTGGGGCCTTGAAAAGCTGCATGAAATGTGATGAGCTGAGTGATGCAAGTTGATTAAAGGTATGAACTCTCCGACCTTCCTCATTAGTCATATGCCAGATGGCATTGATCGCCCGATGCCCATTTGTAAATTGATGATAGAACTTCGTATTATCATATTGTGCTTGTAACTAGATGACAAAACTCCTGAGTCATCATGTTTCTTCTCTGTCATTTAGAATCCTATTAATTTTTGCCTTGAGCTCATTGAGATGGGATTTAGCTTCAGTAGATGAGTATCCTCTCCCATCAACATCTTCCATACTGGTGAGCTTAAGTTTAATGATGAGAATATTGAGATCATCTTTCTTCCTCTTGTATTTGGCCCAATAAATGGTTAATATCTTAAGTCTAAGAAGGTTGTTGGAAAATCCTTCAGAGATAGACCAACTAGTATCAGGGGGATGAGCATTCCAAAAGTCCGAGACCATTTTGATGTAGTCCAAGTCTTTTAACCACGTGGCATTAAACTTAAATGGGGCTTTAGGTTTGCAGACAAGACCAACAATCCCAAGATAAATGGGGGAGTGGTCAGATAAACTACTCGATCCAACCCATTTCATGTAGATAGAGAGAGCCCCAATAAGAGGTTCTTTGATGAGACAATGGTCTAGTCTTCGAGCTAGCATGGCCTCTCCAGTCCTTCTATTCCTCCACATAGGCTAAGGTCAATCCATGGGGATTTCTATGAGCCAATTATTATCCAATAGATTTTCCATGGTGTCCGATAAGGGGTCAACTGAGCATTGTGCCCCCAGGACTCAACATGTCCAATAGAAAAATTGAGATTTCCACCCAATATGATATTTTCATCTTGTAAGAGTGATAAATTGAGGAAGTGGTCCCAAAATGCAACCCTGTTGTGACAAGGGCGATACATATTGATCAATCTTAGTTCCTTTCCCAACTCAAATGAGAAAATACCTGCACCGATAAATTTGACCCCTCCCCAGATATTTAAAAGCCTTACAGATCTGGGGTTGAGCCCAAAATCAATTCCCCTAGATTTCCCTTGAACATCTAGGGCTTGGAATTTCCACCCAGGAACAAGGGATTCCAGCACATGGATAATCAGGTCAATAATGCCTAGGGTTTCTTGTAGGAATATGACATCGACCCATTCAGTTTCCTGGAGTCTTTTAAAAGCTAGATATTTGGTAGGGCTAGCCATCCCACGAAAAAGAAGGGATAACCACTTCATGGGGGGGGGGATGGTAGGGTTTTCTGTGCTCTAAGAACCCAAACAATATATAGTTGTCTGCCCTTGGCCACATCAATACCAGCTTGATGGATGGCCTTAGAGATAGTGGAATTTCTTCCATGAGTAGTCTTGGAGAGTTTGGGAGGAGGGATGATACCAACACCATAGATATCCATAGAAGAATATTTGTTCGAGCAAAAAATATTGTAGGAGTGAGAAGGACGTGAAGCATTCGATGCCTCAATCAAGGGGACAGACAAGGGAGGATCAGGGAAGGATGGAGGCATGATGGAGAAAATAGGAGGAGGAATGACCGAGGGGAAGGTTAGTGTAAGTTATGCACATGTAGATGACATGATATACTGATACATAGAGGATGATAAAAAAAATGCAAAAATAGGGAGAGATGAAACAAAATTAAGCACGACAACGGTCACCACATGAGACCTAGTAAGAGGAGGCAAGGCAGGGAAACCAGAGTGGTCACTTGCCTCTTCTCTCGAGCCTTTTCTTTAGTCTGATTGCCATGTGCTTTGGGCGTTTGATTTTCCTGTGAACGTGACTTGTCTTCCAATCCAATACTATCAAGTGCATTCTCCAGGGAGGGGGATGATAGAACTAATGGGAATTCCTTATACAAATGACCCATCTTGTGACGTCATCTGCATCTGAAGGGCACCCCTTCATAGTCAAGTATCTGGATACGTGTAAAATTCTTAGAAAGTAATGTAATTTTCTCCTCCAAACCCTCCCGAGTGTCTATATGGAATAGAATATGGGCCAGTGACATGTTTCCCAAGACAATATAATATTTATCGTAATCCAGATAGGTTACAAGAGTGTTTCCAATGTAGATGAATATATCTTCAAACCAGAAGTGTAGTGATAGTTCTAGTAAATGAACCGAGATGGGTCAAGCCCCCAATTTCTCTTGCTTTGGATCAAACATGGGACTCCACCTCTTGAGAAGGACATGAGCTAGTTCAATGTGCCAATATTTTGAGAGCACCCACGAAGTATAATCTACTTGTTGGAATTGGAGAGAGAAGAACCCACACGAGAGGGTAATGAACGATGGAAATTCGATAAGTATCTGTCCCCATATTTCATTTACTCATTGTCGTAATCTCGTAGTAGAGTATGTGCAATCGTGAACTCTCCCAACAAAAACCCTATCCATAGTATCAATAACATCCTCCATCTGTAGCCCTTCTCTAAAGCTGAGGGAGATTCCCCTGTTCCTGGATTTTATGCACTTGGATTTCTTCACAGACTTGGAGGGCTTGTTTGCTAGAGGAGTAGAGGAGGATTCGGGGGGGATACTATACATCATCAACCCTAGGATCAAGGCTACAATCAAATGAGCCAATAATAGGACATTCAAAGGAACCATATGAGAGGGGACTAGAGACTTGATGGGAAGGGGGAGCCGAATGATAAAATGGAGGTCCAAAAGCGGGTACTGAGGAAGGGTAACCTGGATCCAATAGAGAGAAGTGAGGGAAACCAACAAAAGGGAAAGTAGAGGCATTTCTTGTCAGATAAGAGGGAGTAGTGGAGTCCAAATAAGTAGCCAAGAAATGTAGGGATGTTGGATAAGGGGGAGTATAATCTGAACCCATCCAGGGAATCGATTCCGTAGGTGAGGAGTAGGCCAGTCGTGAGGAGCTAGGGAAAGTAGGGTAAAACAACGAGCTGGCCCTAAGGTAACCATCATATGAAACGGTAGAGTAGAAAGCAACACATCTGGCAGGGGAGGGGTTGAAGTTGTGCATATGGGCACAAATACATACGGGTTATCCATATAGTCTACCAAGTCCTCCTCCATACCTGCCAATAGACAGAGATGGGAAAATGAGGAGCAATACCAAACCCGACGCCAAGTTCCAGAAGGTGCAAAAAAAGAGAGTGTTGTTGAGTCCTCGAGCCTCTCAGAGTACAAGGAAGATGCATGAGGTCAGAGCCCCCTTCGGAAACTGCAGGCTGTGAGAACCTTAGCCATATTCGGTTACCAAAGGAATTATTAAACCAAAAGTAAAGGTCATTCCTCTTGTTATAAAAGAAACCTCATAACCTAAGAAAAGGGATTTTGGAGGCTTAAATCTTTTTAGATATAGTCTTGGCTTCTCTACTTTGCATATCAGAGGAGACTATTCTTTGGACAAGTAAGAAGTGACTTAATGTTCCACTACTTGAACCAGTGCCTCATCATTGTAATTGTATACTTGGATATTTCACCTAATTGAAATTCAATGAACCAACACATTTTCATGCATGTAATGCAAATGTTTTATTACTATTCTCGTGATGTGTATGATATATGTTGTGTTCATATGTAGTAGATAAATTGAACTATTTCGGCAGCTTTGGTACTCATCTGAATGTGTGTTGTATTCGCTTTAATAATCATTATGTGAACTATTTTACTAACGAATATTTTCCTGATTTTGTATATCTCTCTGAGGCTAGTACTATTACTTCCTTCCAGAGACTCACTCTCTTCTCCCGCTCATGAAAGTATAATTACACACATTGCAATTGATGTTTCACAATGTTAACTTGCTTGTTCAAGGTTTATCCATATAATATCTTATGTTATTCGTTGAAAACAAGGAGAACCTTGCTGATACTATGGATGGGGCTCCTACTCCAAATGGTGTGAGGTATAATTAGGACTTCACATTGGGGATACCCCTTGTATGTTGTTGGTATCTAGCACCATCAATAGTCCCTTGACATAGTTATCATAGGATCTTTTGCTTCTAGCATTGCAATTCACAACTTTGTGTCCAAAATTGTTACACAAATAACAAACACTAAGGAAAATAGTTCGATACCTAGAGGAAGAAAATCTTTTTGGTGGTGCACTTCTCCATGAACCTTCCTTTGAACTACCAGTTGGTTGATGCTTGAGAATTATTCTAATTGGATAATATTGAGTTGAATATGACTGTTACTTTTTGATAGCTTCAACGTAATTTTTTGTCCATCTTCCCTGGAGCTTGATCACTTAACGAAGTTTGTATTATACCCTAAATCAGTTTTGCCATCACCTGACCTTTGATTTCCAATTATATATTCTAGTATTTTTGAGTTGTTCATGAAATCATTTTTCACATTATTCTTCTAGGCTTCCTTTCAGAGGAATGCTATTTTTGCTTCCAGTTTTTCTCTCATCTTGAAGATTTCTTCCAATTCCTCTCTGGGTGTTTATTCAACCTATTTTGCTTCTTCTAATTAATTTTTTCATATTGATAATGATATTTCCAGAGTCCTTAGATTGTTCTTTTAGCTTACTTGATTCCCTTTTCAATTTCTTGACATTTTTCTTTTCTTCCTGCAAATCATCAAGAGCACTTATGAGTTCTCCTTTTATATCAAATTCTCCTTCCACATTTTCTTCGTCTTCAAGGACATATTCATTTTCAAAATCCATAAACAATACATGTTCTAAATTAGTGTCATTATCACTATCATTGTCAAATGCATAACTATCTTCCTTAGAGTAGAAGTATTTCTTAGGCATTTTCCTTTTACCCTGTTTCCTATTCCCCTTTTGATTTTTATTTTTCTTGGGAGGTTCATCTTCTTCATCAGTATCAAATAGTTTTTCAAAGGGAATTTTGAAGCAAAATGGCCAATTCATCCACAATGGAAACATTTTAGAGGGAGCTTACCTCTGTACTTTTTGGTTCCTCTCTTGAATTTCTTATGAGATTGGATACTTCTTCATCTGAGTCTTCGTAGTTTCTTTGGTTGGATTTTTGTATTGATTCCTGCTTGTTCTTTCTTGTCTTCTTTGAGACCTTGAATGTTGCTTCACTTGTAGATTCATATTCCTATTCAATCCTCATTTCATAAGCTGTAAGAATCCAATGTAGCTCATCCATGCTAAATTTGTTTAAGTTTGATCTATCTTTTCAGACAAAAAGTTTAGGATTAAATCTTGTTGGAAGAGATTTCAGGACCTTTCGTACAAGAACCTTTTTTATTTGTTGGTTCTCTTAGTCCTTCCAAACAATTTTTTACTTCATCCACTCATTGAAAGTAAGCTACATGATTATCTTATTCTTTCATCTTTAATTGCTCATATTGAGCTCTATAGATTTGAAGTTTTTCTTCTTTGACCTTTAAGTATCCTTCATTTAGTTTGAAATTTTCCCCAAATTTCTTTATATATTTTACCACCCAACACATTAACATAGGTAGATTCAGTGAGTCCACTCATAATGGAATTCTTGGCTTTGATGTCATACCTGACAAGTTCCTTATCTTTTCCATCTAATGGAGGAGATACTTTTGCATCATAGCCCATTTCGACAATCTCCTAAATATCATATCCTAGTGCAAGTATATATATCTGCATCCTTTTGATCCATAGGGCATATTTTTTCCCATTAAATAGAGGCACTCCATTCTTGGTGCAGTCCATGATATCCTTTCAACATTGAGACTGATTGTACAAGGATTGGCTCTAATACCAAATGTTGGAAATACTAAGGTTGGTGAATCCATATTTCACTTACAATTAGTTAATTTATCTTTTCAGAGCATTAATGATATTTAACAATAAGTATAAAACAATGGTGCACAAAATCAAGGCAGTAGATGCAAAAAATTTAGGTGGAAACCCTTCCTGAAGAAAAACCACCAAAGACTTCTCTAATAATTTTATGAGTACATCAATCCTTCATCTCCAACTAAAAATGGTGGCCCCAACTCCCTAGTACTCTAGAGAAATAATTATAGTTTTATCAGGAAACTCCAACTCCTAAAAGGATGCTCCTACACCCTGCTTTACTAGAACCCACTAGAAGGACACCCCAACACCCTGCAAGCTTCAACTTTCCCTTGCACCACCCAACCACCTTGAAGTATTTTCAAGCTACAACCTGAAGGTGACTTCAACCACATGTCTAATACCACCCAACCACCCTGAAATGATAATAAAAAAAAAAAACTATTGTAGACTTCCATACCAGGGATAATGACCCACTTACATTAGAAAAAGATATAACTATGAAATCTCAAACACTAAAACTAAAAACCCTAACAGATCCCTTATAGCAAGATTCAACTGATCACAAGTGACTCTTTCTACCAAAATATTGTAGGTAATGAAGCTAATGATTGATGAGACTATTATGCCTTACTACTATTGATGATACCCTGCAAAAATGTTTAACTGATGGCAAGTGACTCTTTCTTCCAAACTATTGTAAGTAATGAAGCTAATGATTGATGATACTGTTATGCCTTACTACTGATTATGATACCCTACAAAAATGTTTTATAGTGTGATCCTTTCTTCTTATGCTACTGCTAGATAATATCTGAAATAACCCTTACTGCTCCATACTCTACAAGTGCTAAACTTCTGATTGAATTATCAAACTTGATGAAATGTCTATCTTTTTTCTTTGTATCTAAATATCTTCACTATAGAATTTATAATGAATATGAAATATCAAGTCTAGGTCACCTACACTTATCACTAGAACAAAGTATATATGTATAAGTACAGGATTTCCAAAACACATCAAAGTCTGCAAGGTGGAAATCAATCCTTGTGAATAGAATGATCTATCAGCTTGTATATAAGAATTTTTTTACTGAAAGGAACTTCCAAAATTATAAAAGTAAGAATACTCCTTCCCTAGTACAAAAAATCGAAACCTTGGATAGGTCAAAACATTCATAAGTTTCAAGGCCATAAGGTATCTATAGCTTCAACACTTGAAGATTAAACCCTTACACCTCAAACTCAAATATTTCAAGGCTGCAAGTATTTTAAAGTCCTCAAGCAAAGTTAACGTCACATGGTTACATAAATTGATTCCATAAGTATGTTGTATATTCTAGTTTTTGAAACCAATGGTACATATCCAGTTCACAAATCTGAAATGTCATGGAAGGGATTTGACTTTTCACATGATGTTACCCTAACAAAAGGCGGACTTGACTGGTTCACACATTTGCACAAAGATCCATAAAATTCCAAAAGTTATGGACATGTGAAGCTTGGCATAAGACACCGAACTTGAAGATTAGGCCACAATAATTTTAAATACCTCAGAATATTATCAATCAAGGTTGTAGAGATAAAGATAGCCTAATTTATGTGTTAGGAAAGAGAATACCTCAAAATTGTATGGTTGAGATAAATTCTTGGATTGATGCTCAGAGAAAGGTCACAAGATGCCCTTTCAAGAGTTTTGGAATTTCACAAAGATGAAAATGTAATTCCACTTCATCATAGGCCAAAATATATATTGCCAACAAACCTTAGTATTGATGCCCTAGAGAGGGCCACAAGCTATAGATCGAATCCTCAAACTTATAAAGCCAATAAAGCGAGATCATGCTTCAAACTTGATTTCTTAAACATGGATTAAATTACATTGTTTTTCTTGCTTCCTCAGTGATTGTTGATATGCTACAAAGATATGGGTAATTAGAAATTTATTCTTGAAAAATTAGAGTGCTAACTACTTAGAAATTGTACCACGAAGAATGGTGCTCAAATATCATAGAGGTAAATCCTTTTGGTTGTTCATCAAAATGTGATCCTACCCCAAAATACTTCATTGAATTGAATACCAAACCTGCAATAAATTTTTTATCCCAGCGAAACCCCAAATTGTAATTAAAACAAAAAACCCAAGCCTTATGTTTGATAGATCTTCTCTCCATAGGGTTGAGTTCCTAATTTTAAGGTTGCAAAAGCTTCATTGTTGAGTTCATGATTTCCAAGGGCTAAATTAATGCCCTTATATAGTTTTTCTCTTGACCGACTAGATGCTTCCAAGAGTCGACTTAACCATTGAAGGAACACATTTTAAAGTTTTTAAATTTTATGAAGCCAAGAGAATTTCTTGACAAGGTCATCTGCCTTTAAGGTTAAATTTTAAATTGGAAACAAAACCCCTTTGAAAAATTCAAAATAATTATTAAATTCCAATTACCTTGAGGCCCCAAAAATATTTTCCATTTTCAATTGAAAGAGGAACCATACTCCTTGACAATTTGACTTGACCAAAGAGGAATTGCCACATCATCATCCTTTGGGGATTATGCCAATAAGTTGGGGGCTTCAACTTCAAACAAGCATAACTCCCAAACCGAGAGGGCTCTAGTGGCGTGACACATACCACTAGAATCAAATTGATGAGATGAATTCAACAAAGATGATCTAGATTTGAGACATCATGGTTTTCCAAATCATTTTGGTCAACAAAGTGGGGCATATTTTGGCGCTTCTTGGGTTGACATCAATGACAACCATATTTCAACAATGTATTTCCAACTCCTTTGACTCCATAGTTGTTATTGTCACCTAGTTCAACCCTTTGAGATAAATTCATTTATGTCATGCTTGAAAGGTTCCCACACTCTTCGATCATGTGCCTTGATGCTCCATTATCTACCAGCCACATATCATTATCATCTATAATGGAACCTATCAAAGCATAATAGCAAAACAAATCCCTATCAACTTTGGGCTTCTTTGGTGTTCCATCTTCAACATCTATTGCGAAATCATGTTATTTCCCTTTTCTCTTCTTGTTATTAACTATATTAAGACAATATCTCTTGAAATGTCCATATTCACAACAACCATAACATTGGATTTTTTATAAGTATTTATTTTTCTTAGAGGAAGAAGATCCCTTTCCTAAATTCTTGTGTTGAGGTCCAAACTTCTTTCCCTTGTTCTTGAAATGAGTTGCAAGGGCTTGAACTTCCTCATATTGACAATCTCTAGTCATAAATCTTGCTTCTTAAGCACACAATGTCCATAGTTGTTCAAATGTAGGAGCTTCCTTCCAACTACTTATACAAGTTGCAAAAGCATCCCATGATATAGGAATACCATTAAGTTTTATAATGACTAGTTCTTGATCAGGGATGGATTCTCCAATTGCTAGAATTTGATATCTTATTTGTGAAAACTTTACAAAATAAGAATCCACAGGGTCGTTATTATTCATCCTTATATTCTTAAGTTCATTATTCAAGCTTTTTGATTGACCAACATTCTTGATTATGTAGAGATTCATTAGGGAATTGTACATCTTCCTTGAAGTATCAACTTTTACAAAGTAGGGAACCAAATGATCCCTAATGGATTCCACTATAATACACATAGAATTAATGTCATCTTCCTTGAATTTTTATTTCCCTACTTCATCAGTTGGTTTAGTAATCTTCCCTATAATGATATCCAAAACCTTGTTTTTGGCAAGAAGAATGTCTATTTTAACCTTCCAAGCTTTGATGTTTGATGCTCCTCTAGCTTGTTTTCAAATTTCATAGAAGTATCCATAGAAACCAAACTGCAATAAGGAATTGAATAAAAAAATATCTCTAAGGTTTTGTCAAGGTGACCTTAATTTTCCCTTCTTCCTTTACTAAATATTTGATACCATGTTGATTTTCTTAGTGCAATTAGAGTCACCACAATATTTATGAAATTATGATAGTTACTTTTAATGTAGATCTTATTTTAAGTTATTCCAATATATCATTCAATAATTATAATTTGTAAATTCAACCATAAATAATAGTAGAACAATAGATATCACAACACACAAAAGATGACAAGATTTACCCTGGGAAAATACACAAAGGGGAAAAACCCATTAACCTTTTTCAATAGAGAAATTATTCTTGTTCAATGAGAGATACACCTATACCTATGGTCAAACCTGTTAGAGTCGGTCTAGTTATCCTTCCGTCAGAGATCAAAACTCTTTTTTGCATTTCATGTTTAGGTGTCCCATCAGTTTCGATCAGTTGCATTTCGTGAGGCATGCCATAAATTTGACGGAATGGTTTGTGTCACTCATTCCCCTCGTGTTTGGCACTGCTGGACACAAAGGGGAAAAACCCATTAACCTTTTTCAATAGAGAAATTATTCTTGTTCAATGAGAGATACACCTATACCTATGGTCAAACCTGTTAGATTCGGTCTAGTTATCCCTCCGTCAGAGATCAAAACTCTTTTTTGCCTTTCATGTTTAGGTGTCCCATCAATTTCGATCGGTTGCATTTCATTAGGCATGCCATAAATCTGACGGAATGGTTTGTGTCACTCATTCCCCTTGTGTTTGGCATTGCTGGTTCATGTCTATTCATAAATATCAAGAGGTCAAATTTCTAGAGCATGACAAGTGTTCTCAGTCATTAGGTCTAGGGTTAAGTCAATTTGGTTTTGC
This sequence comes from Pinus taeda, assembly GCA_000404065.3. NCBI lineage: Eukaryota > Viridiplantae > Streptophyta > Pinopsida > Pinales > Pinaceae > Pinus > Pinus taeda. The sequence goes on along the minus strand of APFE031371552.1, from coordinate 68,547 downwards.
GAAGTATAAGAAAGCCAGCAGGCCAGAGGGATGTCCTCGATAGGTGGTTATCTCAATGATTTTTATCATTATACAGATAGATTAGGACTTCTCTTCAAAACTCTGATTTGAAGATAAGTCGTCATCTCATTTTTATAATAAATTTTCAAAAATTTAAGTTCTTGAATTGTCCAGGTGCAACCTTGTTCTCCTTTGCCAGATTATATCACAACTATCCCTACAAAAAATTGTCAAAGAAAATCATTAGTTCAACCAAATTTAAGGAGGAAACCAAAAAGTCAGAAGTCTATTAATCCTAAAAAAGTGTCAAAGACAAAACATTACAAAGTGGGTTATGGACCAAGAAAAAATCAAATTGGAGTCTTTATAAAGATATTTCAATACATTTTCAAATCATTGCACATGCCAAGAGTGGAGAAAATCATTCCAAGGCAAATTTGTGAGTTTGAGTGGAGGTCGGAGCAATTTTCAGGCACGCGACGCACTGGGTTAGGCGCGCGACACATTGGCTGCGCGCGGCGCACTGGGCACAAAGCACCTGTGTTAATTTACAAGTGCACGGCACATCAGGAGCGCGCGGCGTACTGGGCAAGGAACACGACGCTCATAATTTGGAGCCCGAAACTAGCTCGAAAGCTCATCAAATCGCCTCCTCTTCACATACAATTGTCAGCTAGGCTCGCCTCCATTGCCTTTGCTTGGTTTTTAAGGGTGAATGTGATGGGTTCGTGAATGTTTGTCATGGAGATCCAAGTTTGAAAGCCCTCCTTTTGTCAATATAAAAAGTGTTGTAGGGTTTGAAAACAATGTGTAACCAAGGTTGTATTTTTCCCCATTTCTCTTTGTCCCTCATTCCCAAATTCACCCATCATACTTCCCCATTAATTCCCTCATTAATCCTACACTTCAATCCTTGAAATCCTATTCCCCCACCTCTATTAAAAACGCATTAATCCTATCTAATATCCCAAAACCCCAATCCAATATTTACATTTACCCTTCCTTCCCTAATTACATTTTATTTCCAAAGTCCCTAATTCCCTAGTGTTTTCCCTTTCTAATATTCCCTTATGCATTTGTTTCCCCTTGGTCACAGCATTGTTAGAGCAAAGAGCAGCTTGCATTCAATTGTACACACAGTTTTATATATTAGCATATATATTCCAGCTATCTTGTTTTCAAAGTCATGTCAGAGATGGATTTAGTCTATGAGAAGGAGTATGACAGTGATTCTACACCGGAGGTTAATGTGCCACGGAGGTATCACAAAAGTGGCAAAGGTGGTCAGCATGTTAGGGAGGAGCTTACATCTTTGGCTCAATTGTAGGCTTGCCCACTTGCAATGGATTGTTTTCAGCGTCAATCACGTTTCCAATACTGTGAGATGATCTCACAAACCCAACATCATCGTGAACTAGTTCATTTATTTGTTCTACATTTACATGATGGCCATGTAAACCTCGCCGGAGTAAATTTCACCTTGTCACTAGAGACTATTGCTCAGGCCACCGGGATACCAAATGTAGGAGAGGAATGGAGCAAACGCCAACAATTAGAAAAATTCTACTATGAGCCATACATCAAACCTAGGTATATGAGACACTTGAGCACAGTTTTTCCTTTCAGATTCCCGAGGATGAGTTTGCACCATTGATGAAACTCATCATTTGGTATTTCAGTTGCGAGGGCAGATTCTCGCGTCTCTATGCGTACCATGTCCGTTTGTTGATGCATTTCACGAGGGTACGTATGATGAACATTCCGTACTTCATGTGTCGCAACATAGAGAGGATGGTGACTTTAGTACAAAGGAAGACCCCAGCACAGCAGCATAGAAGCATATATCATTACGCGCTGATCAAAATCATAGTGATACATCAGTTGACACAGCAGGGCATTACTTGGGAGGATTTCATCTCCCGAGACTTCTTCTCAGCGCCACAGCCACTTCCCGAGATAGTTCATGATGAGGGAGCACCTTCACACCAACCAGAAATTCCTGAGACCGAGCATATAAGTGCTCCTCCGTATGTGACATACCAGCGAGGCCATAGGGCCTTATTTGCATCTACACGACGAGTACTATCTCCACCCGGGGTGGAAGGGGTCTCGTTGACTCCAGCAACAGAGCGAGTATTATCTCCACATCATGTGGAAGGGGTCTTTCCTTCTTCTTCAGCACAGGTATAGATCCAGGACAGGGGCAAGAGGCCTATGCATGATGAGGGTCCTTCAGGAGGTCGGGACACGGATTTCACTATCATTGATGTTGATGCGAGCTCTCCTAGCTCGGAGCTAAAGGAGATCATCCAGGAGCAAAGGGCTGAGAATGAATCGCTGCAAAAGAAATTGCGGATGGCTAAGTGGGTGATAAACTACTTGGAGCAGCGCAACAAACAACTAGAGTATGAACATACACTTTATGAGCTGCAGCAAATCCGTGAGGATCGAGAATTGGCCCGAAAGGGACTCGGTGATATGACACCGGTTGATCGAGAGTCTATGCTCATCTGTGTGAACAATCATCTGGAGAAATTGTTGGCAAAGGAAAACAGAGACAAAGACATGCTTCGTCATATGAAAACTCATTATTGGGCTCGTATGCATGTCTGCAAAGAAAAAATGAAGATTCTAAAGAGGCGATTGAGCAAAGCACTAAAACGGCGAAAAAAGCCCGATCCACTCCAAATTGTGGCTGAGGCTTCATTGGTAGGGCACAATACATGATGGAGGGTCTTCACTCCGAATTTGAGCAAATTTGGAGAAATTTTTGTCATTTTGAAAATTTTGTCCTAAAAACAGGTTTTTTGGCTCAACACGTAGCGTGTCGACGTGCGCGCTTAATATTGTGACACTTGCTGGAGGAAAACTTTACATTTTTGGGTTTTTCATGGTAAATTATGCATGCTCCGCTATTTCCAAAGCATTTCATCAAGTTCTAGGTGATCAAAAGGCTGAAAAACACCATGAAAATCACCTTTCTGCCACCTTTTGCACCAGCAGGAAGTACTTCCGGGAGAATGACATTTGGAGGGGGCAAATGAGCTCCGAATTGGAAAATGCCACTTGGGATGGATAGAAAACATCTAGGGCTTTCCAACCAGCTATTGTGATCTTGATTTTGATGTTAGGAAGTGCCCCAAAAGTGGGTTGAAAGGCGCGCGACACATAGGGCTTTTTGGCCAATTTTTCATCTTTCAGCTCAGGAATGCAGCCAGTTTGACCAGTTTTGATTTGTGATGTAATTTTTGACTCCTCTTGATGTTATTGATTAAACATGATGTAATTTTGACACTTAGTTAATTTTTCTAGAAGATTCATTCACCAAAGAGTGAAAATTTAATGAATGAATTGGTTTCCTACCTTATAGAGGCAAGTTGTTTTGAACTGCCTAGATTGTAGTGCTTTGTTTAGAGTTGGTTGAAACAGCTCCTAGGATGATGAAATCGGCCCCTAGAGGCAAGGGAATGGGTTGTCTTGCCTATATTATGTAATTTCTAAGTCATTTTCAGGGTTGGAGTCTTGGGAAAAGCTTGACACTCTATTGTACATATTTTCTCTGCATTTTTGGCAAAGGAAAGACCAGGGTTTTGCAGCACTGTTTGGGATTCATGTGGCTTTATGTGTTGATGGTGTGCTTCTTTCAGTATTTTTAAGTTTTTTATGTGTATCATTTACCTTCTCTTATCTTCTGCAATTGAACAAATGAAGTGTTAAGGTAGAAACCATAATTTGTTATGCTCTGCCTTTAAGTTTGTTTGATTTTCCATGTTTTTATCTATTTATGGAGAATCCTTGAAAGTTTCTTGCTCTCCTTAACTTCTCACCAATCATATCTAGCCATTCATTCTCTTTAAACGCATCAAGATAATCGCCTATCTTGCCCCAAGTAGACCTCTGCAAAAACTGTGTCTCATCCCCGCACCCAAAATTGCCTTTCCCTTAGATTCAACAAAACTCCAAAAAATCAATTTCAAACTCCTTATACTTCATACCTAGCCTAAAATAAATTACCAATTTAGTCATCTCGAGCGTCATTGATTACCTTTTGTCGAGATTGACCCAGAGAGAGCCCTCTCCTGTCCTCGTAGGGCTAGCTACGAGGCTGAGCGTGGTTTGATGTAGCCTTGAGTTTTACCTTATTTCAACCTAAGGTAGATTTGAGCGCTAACATAGTGGCGACCATACTGGGGAAGAAATCTCAATGGTTTTCTTGTTGATGTGTTTGTTTCGTGAGTCTTAGACAGAGTTTGAAGTCACGCCAGGTAGCTTTCGAAACGCTTTTGCCATGCATAAGCGGAAGTAGATAAACGCTTCTTCAGTCGATCTCCGGTTAGCTTGTGAGCACTAGATTTGCAAATCACCCCAGTAAACTTGTTCGTTCTAGACCTTTGGATGATTGAGTCTAGAATTCGATAGGATGAATTACTTATATTCTTTCGATCTTTTGACAAAACACACTGGCTTCAAAAAGACATACAAGAGCTAATCCAAATCCTAATCTGCCCCCTATCTACGAAAATCCAAACTTGATTCGAAAAATCCTTCGTCAAGAAAGATTTGCAACTCCCGTGATTAAATCCCATTCATGTCTTGCAATTTTTGAATATCTTGAAGAACTTGCTTTTGATGAGAAGTTTGAACTGTCATTGTTCAAAACCAAGTCTGAAAATGCTCTTGATTCTATAGTTTCAGATCTTGATTTCGCTGTCGCTCTTCAAATCAAAAGGTCTAACAAGTCTATTGAGAATTTCATTTTAAGATAGCTCCAAACTACAATTGAGGTTACGAATATCATTGACTTTCTAGAAACTGCATCCGCTACCATTGGATCATCCATTACAGCATCCACCTCTAGACATCCTACTGAACCGCCTTTCATTCCTACCATCCCTGTGCAACCTATTATTTTTGATCAGAAGTTTGCAATCAATTCGCCTTCATCCACTGTTTCCACGCCTAAAACCGCATCTCCTCCACACACACCTCCTCATACACCTCACACCTCAGCTACACATACTCCCCCAACATCTCCAAGGTTGACTGCAAATCCACCAAGAACCATGGCTGCCAGATTTACACCCCTTGCTTTTCCAGCAAATTTGGATCCTATGCCTGCTGATTATCAAAGCAAGATTCCTATATTCGATGGCACACCACAGAGTATATCAGCTCAACAGCATATTGTCCGAATGATGGACTTTTTGGACCTGCATGAAATTGATGCAGAAAATGTTTCAATGAGATTGTTTGCCCAGACTTTTGGAGGAGAGGTTCGTAAATGGTTCAGAGCTTTACAAGCAAGGAGTATCAACACATTACAGGAACTTCAAACTTTGTTTCTAGATCGGTGGGAAATGAAGAAAGATCTGTTGCAAATCACTTCAGAGTATACCAACATCAAGCGTAATCCTGGTGAGTTCGTTAAGGATTATATTATCAGATTTAATGTAGTGTACAATGCAATTCTAGATGACTTAAGACCGTCTAAAAAGTCAGCACTCCTTAAATTCCCGGACGGTTTTGATCCGGAAATGGCTTATTCACTACGAGATAGAGATCCGCCTACCTTAGAAGATATGCAAAAGATTGCCGTTAGTGTTGAGGCGAATCTGAATGATAAGAGAGCACGGTTGAAAGAAGAGAAAAGAGTGACTATAAAGGAAGAGTCTACATCAGAACCGCCTTGGCTTCGTGAGATGGAAAAAAAGTTCAAAAGAATGAACCTTGATAAATCAGAAACGCAGATTCATAATCCAAATTACTATGGCCAACAACAGCCACAGTTCAGAATTAAGCAGCGTGAACAAAGAGCACAAGAGCCGGCAGCCCAGCAACAGATTAAGACTCCTCTTTTGCAGAATTTTGTGAGTCAAGATTCAGATGATGATGTTGATGTAGTAGGGGACCAAAATCACTTCTTTACTCCCGATGATCTGCCCATTTACATCACTGAGGATGAAGAGTATGGAGAAAGTTCAGCTGCCCAGAAATATGAAGATTTTATCTTAGCAAATGATGCAGATTTAGATGATTACCAAAGAGGATATTTGAATGCCTTGTCCACTCAACAGAAGAAGTACTCATTGAGAAACTGAGATGTGCCCATAACTCCAATTCAGAAAAGAAAAGAAGCTACAACACCGAAGACGGATTCACCCATACCACAGAAGAAAGGAAAAGAGACAATTAATCCCACAGCTAGTAAAATATCATCAGCAGAAAAGACAAATCAGGCAAGTATGATCAAGGATAAAAAGGAAGTTTCGATTAAAGAAGTTGAAAAAGCTTCAGCATTTAGTTTGGAAAATGAAATTTCCAGATTAAAAATATCCATTCCTTTGACAGAAATCATGAAGAATAGTAGCTACCGTGGTCAAGTCTCTAAAATTCTAAATTTTGATCCAATGTTTGACACGGTAAACGTTGAAGATGATCAGCCAGAATTGATATTTGGGCCTGCATTAGATGGTGAGTCCCCTGAAAGTGATGTTCCTCCCTTTTATATCAGTTTGAGATTGCATGAATATGTATTGCACAATGCTATGTTTGATTCGGGTGCTTCGCACAATTTGATGCCAAAGGCGATCATGGAAAAGCTGGGACTAGACATTACAAGGAGATATCATGATTTGTATTCATTTGATTCCAGTCGTGTGAGGTGTATCGGGCTCATCAAAGATTTGGTTGTTAGCTTAGACCAAATTCCAGCGAAGAATGTCTTGATGGATATGGTTGTGGCGGACATTCCTCTGCGATTTGGGATGCTCCTTTCAAGATCTTGGGGGGGGAAAATTGAAAGGTACACTACAGTTAGATTTCTCTTACGCAAAAATTCCAGTCTTTGGTCAAATGAGAAAGCTATATCGAGAGCAGAAGATGAAATACATGATAACCAGCAAAGAGAAGCCAATCAATCATCCTGTAAATTATGTACATACCGATTTAGAGTCGTTTGTGTTGCTTGCTGATAGTTTTAATGATCTAGATAGTCAATTAGTTTAGGCGGAGGATATACCAGAAATCACTGAGAATTTTAGAGAAGTTCTACAAAAAGAAAGGAGAGAAAAGCAAACTACTGCAGAGCAATCAGCTAAAGACATTGGGCAGCAAACAGGAAAAACAGAGTTGGTGCAATTTCAGCATTTAGAGGATGATGAAGATGGTCTTTGGACCATGGATTTTGATGGCGCAGTAGGTAGTGATGGTGCTGGAATTGGTGTATGGATTTGCAGTCCATTTTCCGCTACGGATAAGGTTCCAATCAAAGTGAGAGTGTGTTCCTACAAGTTAGCATTTGACTGTTCTAATAATGAAGTGGAATATGAAGCTCTAATTGTTGGCCTTAAGATTCTTAGAAAGCTGAAAGCGAAAAGGATTGCAGTCTATGGTGATTCAGAGTTGGTGATAAAGCAGGTTAAGGGTGAGTTTCAGGCCAGGCATCCTCGCATGAGAGCTTATCGAAATGTAGTCTTAGATATTCTAAAGTTATTTTCTGATCATACCTTGACATGTGCGCCTCGCATACAAAATGGTGTTGCCGATGGACTTGCTAAGGCAACAAGAAACTTAAAAATTCCGATGAATTCCAGCAACAAGTTTGAGATTCATGTGAAACACCATCCCACCGTTCCAGACAATCAGCGATGTTGGAAAGTCTTTCAGGATGACGAAGAGATTAATCATTTTCTGCAGAATAAGGGTAAGTTCAAAGATACCTCCATAGATACAGAACATGATGAAGGTAGTGATGATATACAAATAAATCAAATGGAAGTACTGCAACTTAAAGATAACATCATTCCTAAGGGATTGATACCTTTGGAGGAACTCTTCGACTGAGATGATGTAGCCCGTAAACCAACATTGAGGCCAACTGAAAAGGGTGTTGAAGAGGTAAATATTGGGATAGCTGAGAATCCCAAGATGGTAAAATTATCGAAGTCATTATCACCAAAGGTAAAGGCAGAGTATGTGAAATTTTTGTCTTTATTTTCTGATGTTTTTGCATGGGATTACTCAGATTTAAAAGCATATGACACTAATATCATTCAGCATACTATCCCCATTAAATCAAATCAGAAGCCTTTTCGTCAAAATTTGAGGAGAATCAATCCAAAGCTGCTACCATCGATTGAAAAAGAGGTAAACAGATTGTATAAGTCAGGAATCATTGTGCCTATCCGATTTTCAGATGGGATATCAAATTTGGTGCCTGTGAGAAAGAAAACAGGTGAGATCCATTTATGTATTGACTTCAGAAATTTGAATAAGGTTTCATTAAAAGACAATTATCCGCTGCCAAAAATGGACCACATTTTGCAGCGAGTAGTTGGAGCATCAAGGATGTCACTACTTGACGGCTATTCAGGATATAATCAAATTCTAGTGCATGAAGATGATCGTGACAAGACTACGTTTACCACTCCGTGGGGAACGTTTCATTATGAAAAAATGCCGTTTGGTTTGAAGAATGCAGGAGCCACCTTTCAGCGTGCAATGGACATGGCTTTCGCCAACGAGAAAGATGTATTTTTAGTTGTTTACCTTGATGATTTAACTATGTTTTAAAATTCTGATGAAGAACATTTATACCATTTGAAAATTGTCCTCCAAAAGTGTAGAAAATATGGCATTTCACTGAATCCGAAAAAAGAGTCTTTTTGCTATGGATGAGGGCAAGCTCCTTGGCCACATCATATCGAAAGATGGCATCCGTGTTGAACCTGAACGTGTTGAAGCCATTCAGCAAATTGAACAGCCCCGGAACAAGAAAGAAGTACAGTCCTTTAATGGTAAACTTAATTTTCTGCGTCACTTCATTCCAAATCTAGCGGAGCATCTTAGAGAAATCACGAGCATGCTGAAAAAGGACAGTCAGGTAAAGTGGACTGAAGAGGTAGTGAAATCATTCAATTTAGTGAAGTTAGCTCTTTCTTCAGCTCCTATTTTAATCAGCCCAGACTACACGCAAGACTTTATTTTGTTCTCATTTGCTTCTGAGCACACTTTGGCAGTTGTATTAATGCAGAAAAGGGAAGGAGTTGAAAATCCCATTGCCTTTTTCAGTCGGATTATAAGAGACGGAGCATTGAAATACAACATTATTGAGAAACAAGCACTTGTGCTTGTAAAGGCCTTGAAAGATTTCCGTGTGTATATATTACATTCTCACATTCTAGCCTATGTTCCTAACGTAGCAGTTAAAGATAATTTGGTACAGGCAGATCCAGAAGGCAAGCATGGTAAGTGGATTGTTGTGTTGTTAGAGTATGATGTGGAGATTAAACCAACCAAACTAATCAAAGGACAAGGACTTGCCAAGTTAATGGCTGAAACGAATCTGCAGGTTCTCGATATAAATTTGATTGCTGCCATGTCCGATGAAGATGAGGAGAGTTCATCAGTTCAGGTATCAGACATGTTTCTTTCTTCCCCTTGATATGCTGAAATTTTATATGTACTTCAAAATTTGTCTTCACCTCCCGGAATGCCTAGAAATAAGAGTAGAACATTGAAATTGAAAGCTGCAAAATTCTGCATACTAGATTCTGCATTATTTTGGAAAGACCCTGGTGGAATGTTATTGAATTGTTTGGTAGAGGAGGAAGCCAAAATAGTTGTGGAAGACTTTCATAGAGGAGACTGTGGAGGCCATTTGTTTTGGAAAACCACAGCGAATAAGATTCTAAGAGCAGGTTATTATTGGCCTTCACTATTTTTCAGATGTATATAAGGCTATTAAGAATTGTCACGAATGTCAAATTTTTGAAGGGAAGAAGAAACTACAAACTTTGCCTCTCAAACCAATTGAAATTAGTGCACCTTTTCAGTAGTGGGGATTGGATTTCATTGGGGAAATCCATCCGGCATCGTCAGGACAACATAGATGGATATTGACGGCCACGCACTACTTCACGAAATGGATTGAGGCGATTCCTACTCGACAAGCCACGGATGCGATAATCATCTCTTTTCTTGAAACAAATATTTTGTCACGTTTTGGGTGTCCAAGTAAGTTAATCACAGATAATGCAGCGGCATTCAAGTCAAAAAGGATAGTCGAATTTTTCTATAAGTACAACATTAGCTTGGGACATTTAACCGCATACCGTCCTCAAGGAAATGGATTGGCGGAGTCATCTAATAAATCTTTGGTTAATATCATTAAGAAATTGTTGGAAATTAATAAAAAGGGATGGCACAAGAAATTAGTAAATGCACTATGGGCTAATAGGGTGAGTCAGAAAAATTCTATTGGCATGTCTCCTTTCGAGTTGGTGTATGGGACAGACACGGTTTTTCCTACTTCGCTTGCTGTCCCGGTAGTTAAATTGCTTCAGGAAGCTGGTAGTGAGGAAGATCCTATGCAGAGAAGGATTAATCAGATGATTCATTTACAGCAGACACGGGAGGAGGTATTTCAAAATACTTTCAAGTTGCAGGAGCGCATCAAAAAGATTTATGACCGGAAGGAAAAAGCGGACACATTTCAGCTAGATGAGGTAGTTTTGAGGTGGGATGCCCGACATGAAGACAAAGGAAAGCATGGAAAATTTGAAAACTTATGGAAGGGTCCTTACAATATTGCAGCATATCGTGGCCAAAACGCTTTTCTTCTCAAAGAAATGAATGGAGATGAGTGTCCTGGAGGGCTGATTAATGGTCGGCTGCTAAAGCGATACCACTTCTGAGTATTTTCTGCTCATTTCATCATCATTGTACATATCGTTTTACTTATGTTTTATTGCACATGTGTACTAACTTCTCATCTTCAGTCTGGGGCCCGCAGTGAAGGCTATAATTATGAGAATGGAGGTTAGTTGGTTTGAAGTTTTTCAAGTCAGTTGTATCAGTCCTTTTAGTTTCAAGTCAGTTTTGGTCAAAGTGGTTTTTGTTTTTAGTCAAATTGTCAAAATTTTGTGTTGGAATAATGACTCCATAGCCCAATGGATGAAGGCACTGTCTAGCTCTTACAGAGATTTGTTGTTCTTGGCATCTCCAAGGAGCTACCATCCCCATTGGAGCCAATGTTAGAGTCGGTCTAGTTATCCCTCTGTCAGAGATCAAAACTCTTTTTCGCATTTCATGTTTAGGTGTCCCATCAGTTTCGATCAGTTGCATTTCGTTAGGCATGCCATAAATCTGATGGAATGGTTTTCATCACTCATTCCCCTCGTGTTTGGCACTGCTGGTTCCGGTCTGTTCATAAAAATCAAGAGGTCAAATTTCTAGGTCATGACAAGTGTTCTCGGTCATTAGGTCTAGGGTTAAGTCAATTTTGTTTTGCAAAGTCTAAGAAAGCCAGCAGGCCAGAGGGATGTGCTCGATAGGTGGTTATCTCAATGATTTTTATCATTATACAGATAGATTAGGACTTCTCTTCAAAACTTTGTTTTGAAGATAAGTTGTCATATCATTTTTATAATAAATTTTCAAAAATTTCAGTTCTTGAATTGTCCAGGCACAGCCTTGGTCTCCTTTGCCAGATTATATCACAGCTACCCCTGCAAAAAAATGTCAAAGAAAATCATTAGTTCAACCAAATTTAAGGAGGAAACCAAAAAGTCAGAAGTCTATTAATCTTAAAAAAGTGTTAAAGAAAAAACATTACAAAGTGGGTTATGGACCAAGCAAAAATCAAATTGGAGTCTTTATAAAGATATTTCAATACATTTTAAAATCATTGCACATGCCAAGAGTGGAGAAAATCGTTCCAAGGCAAATTTGTGAGTTTGAGTGGAGGTCGGAGCAATTTTCAGGCGCGTGACACGCTGGGTTAGGTGCGCGACGCATTGGCTGCGCGCAGCGCACTGGGCACAAAGTACCAGTGTTAATTTACAAGCGCGAGGTACATCAGGAGCGCGCGACGCACTGGGCAAGGCGCGCGACGCTCACAGTTTGGAGCCCGAAACTAGCTCGAAAGCTCATCAAATCGCCTCCTCTTCACATAAAATTGTCAGGTAGGCTCGCCTCCATTGCCTTTGCTTGGTTTTTAAGGGTGAATGTGATGGGTTCATGAATGTTTGTCATGGAGATCCAAGTTTGAAAGCCCTCCTTTTGTCAATATAAAAAGTGTTATAGGGTTTGAAAACAGTGTGTAACCAAGGTTGTATTTTTCCCCATTTCTCTTTGTCCCTCATTCCCAAATTCACCCATCATACTTCCCCATTAATTCCATCATTAATCCTACACTTCAATCCTTGAAATCCTAGTCCCCCACCTCTATTAAAAACACATTAATCCTATCTAATATCCCAAAACCCCAATCCAATATTTACATTTCCCCTTCCTTCCATAATTACATTTTATTTCCAAAGTCCCTAATTCCCTAGTGTTTTCCCTTTCCTAATATTCCCTTGTGCATTTGTTTCCCCTTAGTCACAGCATTATTAGAGCAAAGAGCAGTTTGCATTCAATTGTACACACAATTTTATATATCATCATATATATTCCAGCTATCTTGTTTTCAAAGTCATGTCAGAGATGGATTCAGTCTATGAGCAGGAGTATGACAGTGATTCTACACCGGAGCTTAATGTGCCACGAAGGTATCACAAAAGTGGCAAAGGTGGTCAGCATGTCAGGGAGGAGCCTACGTCTTTGGCTCAATTGCAGGCTTGCCCACTTGCAATGGATTGTTTTCAGCGTCGATCATGTTTCCAATACTATGAGATGATCTCACAAACCCAGCATCATCATGAACTAGTTCATTTATTTGTTCTACATTTACATGATGGCCATGTAAACCTCGCCGGAGTAAATTTCACCTTGTCACCAGAGAATATTGCTTAGGCCACCGGGATACCAAATGTAGGAGAGGAATGGAGCAAACGCCAACAATTAGACAAATTCTACTATGAGCCATACATCAAACCTGGGTATATGAGACACTTGAGCATAGCTTTTCCTTTCAAATTCCTGAGGGATGAGTTTGCACCATTGATGAAACTCATCATTTGGTATTTTAGTTGCGAGGGCAGATTCTCACGTCTCTATGCGTACCATGTCCGTTTGTTGATGCATTTCATGAGGGTATGTATGATGAACATTTCGTACTTCATGTGTTGCAACATAGAGAGGATGGTGACTTTATTACAAAGGAAGACCCCAACACAGCAGCATAGAAGCATATATCATTACGCGTTGATCAAAATCATAGTGATACATCATTTGACACAGCAGGGCATTACTTGGGAGGATTTCATCTCCCGAGACTTCTTCTCAGCGCCACAGCTGCTTCCCGAGATAGTTCATGATGAGGGAGCACCTTCACACCAGCCAGACATTCCTGAGACCGAGAATATAAGTGCTCCTCCGTATGTGACATACCAGCGAGGCCACAAGGCCTTATTTGCATCTACACGACGAGTACTATCTCCACCCGGGGTGGAAGGGGTCTCGTTGACTCCATCAGCAGAGCGAGTATTATCTCCACATCATGTGAAAGGGGTCTCACCTTCTTCTTCAGCACAGGTACAGATCTAGGACAGGGGCAAGAGGCCTATGCATGATGAGGGTCCTTCAGGAGGTTGGGATACGGATTTCACTATCATTGATGTTGATGCGAGCTCTCCTAGCTCGGAGCTAAAGGAGATCATCCAGGAGCAAAGGGCTGAGAATGACTTGATGTAAAAGAAATTGCAGATGGCTAAGTGGGAGATAAACTACTTGGAGTAGCGCAACAAACAGCTAGAGGACGAACATACACTTTATGAGCTGCGGCAAATCCGTGAGGATCGAGAATTGGCCCGAAAGAGACCCGGTGATATGACACCGATTGATCGAGATTCTATTCTCATCCATGTGAATACTCATCTGGAGAAATTGTTGGCAAAGAAAAACAGAGACAAGGACATGCTTCGTCATATGAAAACTCATTATTGGGCTCGTATGCATGTCTGCAAAGCAAAAATGAAGATTCTAAAGAGGCGATTGAGCAAAGCACTAAAATGGTGAAAAAAGCCTCATCCACTCCAAATTTTGGCCGAGGCTTCATTGGCAGGGCACAATACATGATGGAGGGCCTTCACTCCGAATTTGAGCAAATTTGGAGAAATTTTTGTCATTTTGAAAATTTTGTCCTAAAAACAGGTTTTTTTGCTCAACGCGTAGCGCGTCGACGCGCACGCTTAAGATTGGGACATTTGCTGGAGGAAAACTTTACATTTTTGGGTTTTTCATGGTAAATTATGCATGCTCAGCTATTTCCAAAGCATTTCATCAAGTTTTGGGTGATCAAAAGGCTCAAAAACACCATGAAAATCACCTTTCTACCACCTTTTGCACCAGCAGGAAGTACTTCCGGGAGAATGACATTTTGAGGGGGCAAATGAGCTCCAAATTGGAAAATGCCACTTGGGCTGGATAGCAGACATCCAGGGATTTCCAACCCACTATTGTGAGATTGATTTGGATGTCGGGAAGTTCCCCAAAACATGGTTGAAAGGCGCGCGACGCATAGGGCTTTTTGGCCAATTTTTCATCTTTCAGCTCAGGAATGCAACCAATTTGACAAGTTTTGATTTGTGATGTAATTTTTGACTCCTCTTGATGTAATTGATTAAAAATGATGTAGTTTTGACACTTAGTTACTTGTTCTAGAAGGTTCATTCACCAAAGAGTGAAAATTTAATGAATGAATTGGTTTCCTACCTTATAGAGGCAAGTTGTTTTGACTGCCTAGATTGTAGTGCTTTGTTTAGACTTGGTTGAAACAGCTCCTAGGATGATGAGCTCTACCCCTAGAGGCAAGGGAATGGGTTGGCTTGCCTATATTATGTATTTTCTAAGTCATTTTCAGAGTTGGACTCTTTGGAAAAGCTTGACACTCTATTGTACATATTTTCTCTGCATTTTTGGCAAAGGAAAGACCAGGGTTTTGCAACACTGTTTGGGATTCATGTGGCTTTATGTGTTGATCGTGTGCTTCTTTCAGTATTTGTAAGTTGTTTATGTGTATCATTTACCTTCTCTTATCTTCTGCAATTGAACAAATGAAGTGTTAAGGTAGAATCCATAATTTGTTATGCTCTGCCTTTAAGTTTGTTTGATTTTCCATGTTTTCATCTGTTTATGTAGAATCCTTGAAAGTTTCTTGCTCTCCTTAAATTCTCACCAGTTAGATCTAGCCATTCATTCTCTTTAAAAGCATCAAGACAATCGCCTATCTTTCCCCAAGTAGACCTCTGCAAAAACTGTGTCTCATCCCCGCACCCAAAGTTGCCTTTCCCTTAGATTCAACAAAACTCCAAAAAATCACTTTCAAACTCCTTATACTTCATACCTAGCCTAAAATCAATTACCAATTTAGTCATCTCGAGCCTCATTTATTACCTTTTGCCGAGATTGACCCGGAGAGAGCCCTCTCCTATCCTCGTAGGGCTAGCTACGAGGCTGAGCGTGGTTTGATGTAGCCTTGAGTTTTACCTTATTTCAGCCTAAAGTAGATTTGAGCACTAACAAAACCTTGTCTTCTCCTCCAAGTCAAGTCACTCAATATGATCCTACACTTCACTCTGACTATCTGACCTAAAATATCAACCTTCCTATAATAGCTAATTTCCCCAAATTTTCGGCCCTGCAACAGTTGCCCCAGTAACCCATAAATTTCATCCCCTTGTAGTAGTTGCCCTGTAAACATGCAAACCATAGATAAATATAAATTCACATGTGAAATTTGCTAGATATATAACAGAATTTTGGCCTTCTTCTTCTTCTTACTTTGCCCTTCTTGTCTTTCACTTACTTGCCCAAAAATTGTCTTATGGGAGAGAATGTGAATGCCCAAATTGAGGAGGTCAAATTGCTTGTCCTCGGTGAATGGATGTGTCTCTTGGGCAGGGCTGAATTGACTTGGAGGGAAGTTGAGTTGTCACTTTCGGAGCCAAAATTTACATTTCAAAAATTCAAATTTTCTTCTTTAAAAAGTTGCAATGGGACTTTGACTTAAAACAAATTTGCCTTTGAATCAATAATTTATAAATATTCCTTACAAATATAAATATAATTACATAAAATAACCAAATGTACATTATGAATGCCAACCATAGTTAAAAATTCAACACTTGATACATTTCTCATGATTTTTGTAATGTAATGATGTAATGGCATGAAGTGTGGGACCACAAATCCATGATCTAAGAGGGAAGGGGGAAGATAAACCAAGTGGGGTTAATTTTCACCTTAAATTAATTTATGGTGCGAATAATGAGAAAAATGAGAGGAAGAGTGCAAGAGGAATATGAAGAGAACCCCGAGGAAATGATAATAAGGAAAATACACAACAATGTGGGGTTGGAAATCTTCTTGATGAAGCTCATGAGTAAAGATAGAATGAGTTATGAGATAAGGGAATGGGATTCCCTAAAGGAGATAATTGTGACCATAAGAGAAAGAGGATGAAAAGGAATAGGATGGGTTCTTGTTGTGGGCTAATAAACCACTCATTAAGTGCTTGACATAGCTAATAAAACACCCAAAGTGCTTGCTAGGGATGATAAACCACATGCAAAAGGGTGCTTGTTGTGGGTCAATAAACCACTCATTGAGTGCTTAACACAGCTGATAAGTCACTGAAGGTGCTTGATGGGGATTGATAAACCACTCCTCGATGTTGGAAATTGTAACTAGGTTTCGTCTTCATTTAATGTATTTGATTCATCGTGTAATGTACTTGTCAAAGTCCCCATTGAGGACTTATAGGCTTTATTCTGATTCAATATAGTCATTGTACTTTTAAAGAGACCCTTCTTGGGATTTTGAAACATGTAAAAAGGTTAAGTATTGAGTCAAATATAATCTATGTATCCTCCACACCAAGTCAATCTAGAAGAGATCAAGTCAGCCTAAGGACACTAATTTGACCTCACATGGAGCCTATAAATACAAGCAAGTCAAATTCATTTGGAGGACATCAACTCAAGAAAGTTCGATATATGTAAAGAAGATGGGAAGTACGAAGTTTGAAGTAGGGAATCCAAAAGAAGTGTGAGTTGGGTGGAGTCTAAGGGGAAAAGGAAAATCAAAATTTTGGTGCCTCTCTCTATGTTTTGTGCCCTAAATAGGGAGATCAAAGTCTTTCAAGTTTCACTAATGTCGGAAGTTGCTGCCTAGTCAAAGTTGCTGGAAAGGAGGTCAAAATTTTGAGAAGTTGACTTGGTGTGGTGGGAAGGTCTAGCCTTTGTCTAGGGTGAAGAGTCTCAAAGAATACTATTGAAAGGAAGAATTTATTGACTGTCCGCTCGAGGGGGGTTTTAGTGCTTAATGAACTAAAGAAAGAGGGTATAAATAATCACAATAACAAGAAACATCACAAGTTATTATCAAGAATAAGAAAATATATCCGCCTTTCTGATTTTCTAACATGGTATCGGAGCTTTGGTGAAGAAAGAAGAAAAAGGAAATCTCAATAACTTGATCAAGGAACCCTTCAAAAGGATTATCTGAGGGAAGGAATCTACTACATTCAAGGAAGATGTCTGACATAGTCAAGTGAGAGAACAAACTTAAAGGAGCCTCAAACTACAGGTCCTAGAAGAAGAGGATTGACCTCATCCTTGAAAAGAAAAAGGTACTAGACTTGGTCAAAGGAAAAGTAAATAAGCCTACAAAAGACTCTACTTATGCTGGAAAAGTGAAATTCAAGGAACTAGAATTGGTGGCCATGAATTTAATGGTAGAAGGAATAAAGGACAATCTTGTCCCATTCATAGCCAACATCGATCATGCTCAGGAAATGTATGAAGCCTTGTCAAAATTATTCACTATTAAGAAAATTGGTCAAGTAGAAAGTTTGAAGAATGAGCTAAGGATCACAAATATGACTAAATAAGACATAGTGGCCTCCTTATTTATGAAGATAGCAAGAATCATGGATGATATTTTGGCTACTGATGAAATTTTTCCAACCAAAGAACTCGTGATCACTGCCCTATTAGGATTTCCACCTACTTGGGGTGCATTTGTTGTAGTACTTAATAGTTGGAAGGTAGCTCCCACTTTTGAGGAACTATGGACTGCCTGCTATCAAGAATAATTGAGGATATCTCTAGTTGCCAATCCTAGAGGAGTATCAAATGCCTAAATTGCTCAACATAAATGAAAAAAATCAAGAGGACCAAGGAAGAAAGTTGACATGTCTGAGGTAGAATTCTATCAATGTCATAAAAAGGGTCACTATAGGAGTGATTGTCCCAACAATCCAAGAAACAAGAAGAGAAAGATATCAAGCCAACATTGTCGAATAAGGAGACCCAAATAAAGTGAAACCCGAAGAATTTGACATAAGGGACTTACAATACTAAGTCCTTTGATTTTAAGTCTTATTTGTCCTATTTTATATTTTGATATTTAGAATTTATAGGCTTTAACATGTTTTTGGAAAATACTTTTTATTTTGTAAATTTATAGGTATCCCTCAAGATTTGGAGGGAGCCTCCAACAAACTCCAAAAGATAAGTATCTCATTTCGTTTCAGTTTTTGGTTTCATGTTCTCATTTAGTCTTGATTATATTAAATACTAATCACCATTATCCCTCTATTGTATTTATCATGAAGACATCTATACCCTCAAGGAGTATTGAAGAAAGAAACCCAAGATAAGGTTCATCAAGAATAAAAGGTATGCCATCAACTACAAAACATTGAATTCTTTATTGTAAATGTTTATTCATTTGACAATCCTTTAATAACATTGTTGTGTCTAACCATATTGAATTCCACTCCTACTCTTAAATAATTTTATGCAACCATAGGGAGGCTCTCGAAAAACCCTAACCTAGGGGTATGCTAATTTGAATGTCTGAAACCCTAAACTACTTAGGGATATTGTGAAATTCTATCTGAATGTTTATTAATGATGTCATGTTTGGGATTTTGATATGATCAAAAAAACCTAATTTGTTAGGGTTGAATGATAAGGACTAAAATCCCGAACCTTTGAAGTTTTGGTAATTTTTTGGGTTTACTATGTTCCTATATTGAAACCCTAACTCATTAGGGTTTGATGGAGTGAGTAAGCAAGACCCTTATAATGTATTAGAAATGATTTCTTTGGCATGTGTGTGTTTTTCTGATCAAGCCCTAGTCTAATCAAATTTGTTGTATAACTCTTATTGATATTTTTCAGTTGGGTTTGACTAACACATGATACGAAATACATTTTTATGATGATGAAACCCTATGTAGATATAGATATGTCCTTTTGGTTGAAACCCTAGCTTGGTCTAGGTCATTATATGTCTAATGTATTAATGTTATCAGACATATGATATGATTTTGCATGGTAATGAATTCCTAGATACATGTTTTGACCTGGTTATTGATGGTATTCAGTCTTAGGATTTAATATAAGTCCTTGATGTTTGGAAATCTAGGGATTTTCAAGTTAAAGCCTAGTAATAGCTAAAATCTCTAGTATGTGTGGGATAACAAGATGAGATCTATTTATATAATGATTGTTGAGATTGTGAAAATGAAATTCTAGGGTTTTGGAGTTGAACCTTAGTAGAAGTAAAAATCTATGATGTATGATGACAATATGATGATTTGAGATTTGTGTAAGATTGTTGAAATTTGACTTTTGTTTGGGATTAATGTTTGATTTAAAATCTAGGGTTTTCAACTAACTCTAGTGGAAGCTGGTCATGATAATGACTAAGTTGTGATTGGCTTTCATTAATTATTTTGTATGAAATCTAGGATTTGTATGAAACCCTAGTTTCAATATAGCATATGAATTCTGAAATTTGTTAGATACCTTGTAGATCTATATTTGTTTGAATTGTTTCTAGGGTTTTGTATATGTTGTAGTAAGGTATATCACACCTTTGAAAGCAACATTGAAACCCTAGATGGAATGCAAATTGTCATGAAGTATTCTAGAGTTTATGACAAAGACCCTAGCAAGATGTTGAAGAGTATATGTCTCTTGTTTGTAATTAAGTTTGGGTATCTGATATGTATAAAGTTAAAATGATTCCATGAATCTGATATGGATAACTTCATGCTTCTATAGATTTGGTTGTATTTTGTATCTAAGTTGTGTAGGTACACAATCTTCAATATAGTGAAGATGTTCGTTGATGTGATAAGCATGATGAGGATGATGATAACCCTGATGAAATGGTTGGAAGCCAAAAAATATTCTTTGATGAAGAAAAGAAGAAGCTATACTCCCTGAGGACTCTTGAATAGAATATATCTCCCTAAGATTGAGAGGGAGTCTGGATAAAGAAATGCTCCCTGCTTGAGAGGGAGGTCATAGCTTAGTTTTGATTGAAGAATAAATTTCAGAGGATATGTTGCTGCATATGAAGTAGGAAAAGGAAAGCGTTTGATTGAGGAATCTTCTGTCAAAGATTCAGTTGATAGTCCTACCATGAAAAATTGAGAAGCAACACCAACAGCCCAGAGGTATGTATTTGATTATGTATATTATTGATTGGGATTGTGTTTGTATATGTGAATCTCTCAAAGGTTTTTGATAGCATGTTGGTTACAAATCAATTTGATTGGGAGAGATTGGTCATTCTTGATCTGTTGGATCAAGGAGTATTGAGGCTTTATGAGTGAAGCATTTCCTCATAGGGCATCTGGCTGACACATTGTTTTGATGTCTAGGTCCTGAAATTGGAAAGGTGGTGTTGATTTTAGAGCTCTACTTTTGGATACACACCTGGATTTTTGGGTTGATGGTTAGCAAGTAAGCCTGATGCTACATAGAGGGGATGAAAGATTGAGTCCACCTTATTCCCACCTAGATAGATTTCCTTGGTCAAAAATCTATTCCATGGCATGGCAGTGCCTAAATTGCTGAGAGACCAATGGATAGATTTCCTTGGTTAAGAATCTAGTCCATGGAATTGCGGTGCCTATAGTTTTTCATTGTTCATATAGTTTGAGATCTTCCATTGTATTTGTATATGATGAATACCTCCCTAGTTAAGAGGGAGTGTTGGGAATTTTAACTAGGTTCAGTCTTCATTTAATGTATTTGAGTCATCTTGTATTGTACTTGTCAAAAGAATAAAGAAAATAATTTATTATTATTATTATTATTGTGACTTATTAAAGCATGGGTTTCATGCTTACGTCACTATGTTTTAGGTCAAAGTCTCCATTGACGAATTCTAGGATTTATTTTGGGTCAATAGAGTCATTATGATTTTAAGAGACTTTATTGGGCTTTTGAATCATGTAAAAAGGTTAAGTATTGAGTCAAATATAATTTATGTATCCTCCACACCAAGTCGGCCTAGAAGAGATCAAGTCGGCTATGACACTAATTCGACCTCACATGGAGCCTATAAATACAAGCAAGTTGAATTCATGTGGAGCACATCAACTCAAGCAAGTTCGATATCTCTAAAGAAGCTAGGAATCCAAAAGAAGTGTGAGTTGGGTGGAGTCTAAGGAGAAAAGGAAAATCGAAATTTTGGTGCCTCTCTCTATCTATTTCGTGCCCTATATTGGGAGATCGAAGTCTTCCAATTTTCATTGATGTTGGAAGCTTCTTGATGTCAAACTCTGCTACCTAGTCGAAGTTGCTAGAAAGGAGTTTGAAATTTTGAGAGGTTGACTTAGTGTGGAGGGAAGGTCTGGTCTTTGTTTAGGGTGAAGAGTCTCAAAGAATACTATTGAAAGGAATAATTTCTTAATTGGGTTTTCCCATCGAGGGGGGTTTTATCCTGGCATAGTGGCTACATCTAGTGTCTATTGTTTTATGTGTTACTACTATGGTAATTGCTTGATGAACTAAAAGAAAGAAGATATAAAGAATAATAATAACAAGAAAAATCACAAGTAATTATCAAGAATAAGGCAATCCTTCTACCTTTCTGATTTTCTAACACTAGAGTGCTTGACCTAGCTAATAAACCACCCATTACTATGAATTCTATTGTACTTGACTAGATGACAAACCACCCACAGTCATATGTATTTTCTATCCTTTGTGTATTTGAAGATGGATTCCTATTGAAGTTGCTAAAAGGAATATTTCCCTTTAGATCGTAGATATGGCTAGAAGGTGACTATTGTAAGTAATTTTCACTACAGTAGGTCTATGGTTGGGTGGAAAATTGAAGTCCCACCTTCAATTTTCCCTGTTTATGAATTGTACATGAAATTATTTGAGATGAGAGATGTGGAATTAAAGAAGTTCTATATGAAAATATATAAATCTAAATAATTTTTCATGGTAGTATGATGTTCATGCATGGATGTCATTGATTGAATTCTTGACTATTTTATGGTTTTGTTGAATTTTCTATCATGCAACTATAAGCTCAATACCTGGGAATTTATTTGTTATTGCATATAGAAAGAACTATGTTTTTATGTGTTTAGAGATGGTTTGAGTGCAAATATGGCATTAAAGACTATGACTTTCCTAAGTTAATATATAGCTATATGGATTATCACATGGTTGTAGAAATTGGTACCTGAAATTGATTGGTTGAATTTTTCCTGCAATGTTTTGTAGATCTTATAAATCGTGGCTAGGGATTTGTAAGTTAAGGCTTTGAATACCTATGTAATTTTATTGTATTGCATGCATTCATGTAGGTTCAGTGACTTATATTTGTTTTGATATTTTATTTGTATTTCAAATACAATATTGTTAGCCTTGTTGAATGATGAATGTTGAAGTATAAATATGGTCTAGTCTTAGTGAAGTTATAGGCTTAGTTTAAATTATGTTAAGATTGCTAAATGTTTAATGGCATAAAAAGGTTAATTTCCTTTACATAGTTGTCTGTGTAAGCTCTTCTTGCTATGTGTTAATTTGGGGAAAATTTTCCCTTTCCATTGTTATATAGGAGAAATCCTTTGGATGAGGTTAGACAAGGGTGTGGCCCTGGGTTTTCATTTGTGCTCTCAATCCCTATGAGAATTGGGGAAAAATTGGAGAAAGCGTAACAAAGTTGAATAATGTTAAAAATCACAAGAATTGACTAAGAGTATGAGAAGTCAAGACTCTTTTAGGTCAAGACTTTCTGAGGTCGAGAAAGCCTCATAAACTATTGCTAGTAAAAAGTCCTAACTAGTGGCCAAGCCAAACCTTAGTTAGGAGTTGGGGCCTCATTGAGATTTGAGGACAAAGGTTGGAACCCAGGCTAGGTCAAGGGTTGGAGCTCGAGACCCATGCAAGGTTGAGGATCGAGGCCTCAAAGATGTGTGATATGGATTTCATTACAGGTAGGTTGACCTCGATATTCTCAATGGTCGGCCCTAGGCTCAGGTGGCATGGAAAAGGCCACAGGGTAGGTGACATGCACCACCAGATGAGGTGGAGCACCACACAAGTGCTACATGGTAGCACTCTCGCTAACATGGCTAAGGTTTTGTTGGGGCCAAAATTTAAATGGCCATAACTTGTGATCTGAGAGTTATATTTGATAAAACTTATATCACTGGAAATCTCATCACGAGTAGGTTGTGATGGTAAGGTTTATTTACGGTTTCGAGGAAGTTGAAATTTGAGGGATTTTATGACCCTATTTCCATAATTGAACAATGGAGTTTAGGTCATCATAGTAACTACTTCCTTATACCCTTGGTATGGGCTATGGGTGGTGTTAACATCACAAAATCGTACACATGTTGTCACAATCTAGAAGACACTAAAAAGTATCCAACATAATTCACAAGTGAACATTTTCTAGCTAAATACATCATGAAGTTTAAAGAATTAAATTTCTCCCGAGGTCGAAAGTTTATAAAGTGAAAAAAAATTGATGTCATGCAAATATTTCTTTGATAAACGTGTGTGCATTGAATATCTTTCAAAAGACGCGCAATTGCAGAAAAGGATGACTCAGTGATTCAAGACCACTCTACACACTTGGGGTTGATTATCTAACGTGAGCTCAGTCTAGTACAAACAAATTCGAGTCGCCCTGAAGATATGCAACCCTGAATGGAATCGTCTTGTCCTACTTATGTGTCATTATCATGCATGAATCAAGAGGGGGAAGATGGATTCAATTTTTTTTATATAAACAGGCCATGGGAGAGACAAAATATGAGACATTGTTATGTTTCCCAATTTGATATCAGAGAAAACCACCATTACATTGTTCAAGCCAAAGAAGGGAAGAGCACTAGCATGTTGGCCATATTTCTTCTAAGCAATCCATCATCCTATTAAGAAAAGAGGAATCCACCATTGGAGAATCTTCATACTTCTTTGAGAGAGAGGAGAAACTTGCAAAGAGATTGAGGAAAAGAAACCCCCTTGCTATGGGTTTTTGAGCACCATAGCTCAAAGATTTCTCTTTAAGTGTCTAAGAGTCATCTATTGTATTCAACCTCTACTACCAGCATTCAATAAAGGGAGATTTTTCCATTATCTTATTGATTTTTTTGCTCAATTTGAGCATTGTTTGTGTAATTACCTCTTTGTTTAGTTTATGTGTATGTATGCATTGTTTCCACTATTTACAATGTTGTGTTTATTTAAGTCTGTCCACTAACATCACAAATTCTTCTTGTGATCCTTTGTAGGGAACAATAAAATTATAAGGAGGTGTCTTTTGGTACACCATTTCCACAAAAGCACTACCACAGGAATGGCTACCATACTAGGGACATTCCCAGGAGACCCTTCAGTGCTACAAGAACTTTTCCCAAACACCAGGGCACCGATGTGCATGATGACTTCATCAAACACCACCTAAAATTAGGAACCAGTTCCAGACACCACACGCCTTGCAACTGTTGATTCCATGTCCCTACCTCACACCATTACTCAAACACCCTTTTTATACCCCCCACCTAGCTTTGTCTCACACCAAGTCATGGCAACCTTTACATTACCAAATACCGCTCTCATGATACTGGTCTGATATTTGGTCCCAATGACCATGTCAACTGATCCAAGACATATCTCAGTAGGTAGTATCCCTATGCCTCCATCTCAAGAAACCATCCATACTCAAAACTTTCCTACAGCAACACCAATTGGGTTTGGAAAGAAGGCCAAACAAAATAGTAAAAGAGGAGAATCTTCAAAATCCTCCACAACCCTACAACTATGTGCATTATGTGAAGAATTTGGGCACCCAACCCACATATGCCCTGAGTTGTATGAGTTGAAAACCCTTATGCATGCTTCAAAAACATCGGTAGCCTCAACTCCACCAAAATGAGAAAATTCTATACCTATATGTTATAAATAATTACACATGAATCATGCATGTGCTATATGTGAAAAACATGGGCACTATACTCATCACTGTCTTGATATCCCTTGATACTGAGAGACATTAAGCACACTCATTCAAGTGAACATTAATGAAAAAATAGCACCAACTAAACCTCAAGTGGATGATGGATGAAAGAACATCTTATACATTCAACGGGAACTAGCTTCATGCTCTAAAAACCCTCCTGCAACACATGAATGTAACACGAACAACCAACCCCCTCCCTTGCATTACCATGTGCTCTATGCGATGACCCTACTCATTCGGTAAACCTCTACCTAAAACTATGGACATTTAACCAAAACCACACAATCACCCATGTTTCTCAAAGAAGCAAACCTAGACGTCAGCACCATATAGGCACTATCTGCACAAGAAACCATCACAAGAGAAGGTGCTCCAACCATCCCAGATTCCATAAATCATTGAGTTTTGTACGTCGGTTCATGAACGAAAAATCTTGTCTTCTAGACTTCGATACCGAGTCCACATAACCCATCCCCCCACTAGTGGAAGACAAAACCCTAGATGTCTTATGTGTGTTTGAGGAGAAACGACAGTCAACAATAAAGCAGGGCCCTTGTCATTACATTTCCCATCACCACCATCAATCCAGATCAGGAAAAAATCGATCTAAAACCACCTCACAAAGAAAATCAGCCATCACATGCGCCCTTATGATAAACCCAACCATTTGTTAAATGAATGCTTTGAACTGAGTAATTTCAATGACATCATCTTCTTAGTGGTCCAAATTACACACAAGCGTATCTCCAACCAAGAAATAATCACACATTGTTATTATTGCATCTACTCTCAATACCACCACATAAGGAATAGCCAATATCTTCCACATTTCTGCACAGAAAGAGCAACACTAAGGCCAACCCATACAAGGAAACCACATCATGCTAATACTACAACCCAAAGATGGATACCCCCATAAGATATTCCATCTCGTGACGTCAATGAGGCATCAACATCCCATACTATGAGAAGTATTGCCTCCCATACTATCTACTCAATTAGTTCAAGACCAGAATGTGGAATCTGTATTAAAACCTCTCATAACATTGAAGCGGCCCCTATGACACATGCAATTTTGGTGTGATAATCCCTCCAGAATAATGAAGAACACAAGAAGAGGATCAAAGCCTCATTTGATTGCCACATCACCACTCAGACATATAACAAGGGGGAGTTAGTCCTCCGCTACATTGTTGCCAAAGAAGAAGTAGGACCTGGAAAGTTTGAAACCCTTTGGAAGGGCCCATACATCATAAAACACTACCTCCTCAAGGGGCCATACATATTGTCAAAGCCCGATTGGACTTACTTAAAAAATCCTGTCAATGGTCTCTACCTCCAAAAATTCCACCCATAAAATACTAGAGTAGACATGTATGCACCATGACTTATTTTTTATGATGATCACCTCATCATGTGTCAGAAGATGGATCCTCTGCCAGCTTATCATCACATGTTTATTGACGACACATCTCGATGGTCGCAAAACCTCACTATTGTAGCCTCTAGGCCATATACTCCCCTGATTGGACACCTTGTGTCTTTAATGGAATTTGTATCAGATCATACACCAATAATCAAGTAGAATATGCTGTCGTCGTAGGCCTCTTGGTTGATGCTCACCACCTAGGTATCCATCAGCTGCATGTATTCTTTAATTCCTAGCTAGTTATATCACAGTTAAACAGGACCTTTCAAATATGGGATACATGCCTTTTCCTGAAGTATCTACATGCACAAAGGTTAGCTAGACATTTTGATCATATCACATTTACACAGATACCAAGGGATCAAAATCACACAGCTGATTACATCGCTAATAAAATCCTAGACTGGCATGCATCACATATATATACTCATCAAGATACATAAAACATGAACATAAGATACATCTCAAACAAAATGAAGAAATACATAAAAAGTATATATGCATGTGACACATCATGAGAGACACCAAAAAATAATCTCGTATATACATCAAAAAATATATGAGTACAAAAAATATCACATAGTCCATTGGCCCATGACCAGGAAAAAATAAGTCAACAAAATATAGAGGAGCATCCTCATAATGGGTGCTTGCCCTGGTGCATAAATAATCACATCCAACAAAAATAAAAACCATATAGTCTATCTAGGGCCCTGGCGGCCTAATTTCTGCATTTGGAGCCAAAATCGAACTAGCCATAGCCATCACCATGGTTATACGACACAAAATTGGTTGGTGTGCTCGCTCCAGTGACATTTTCGTCTCTACAATGACCTTCGCCAACCATGTCCATCCATCGATAGGAAACCCTCTAGTCAAGATCTCCACCCTACCCTAGGCGTCTCGATAACCCTGCAACTCAACCTCTGCAATTGCCAAGGGCACCTCTGCGGCCTCAACAGACTCGTGCCATCACTATGCATCCTTGCTCGCCACTGCACTGCTACCCTCTCCACAGGGCTCACCAATCTCAACCTGTGTCGCTGCATCGGTCACTTAGGGCCACCCTGAGGCCCAGTTAGTGGCCTCACCACCCTTGGTCTCTATGGTATGGGGGCATCCCTTGTGACTCCCATATGCCTAGGATCGTGGCCTACCAAATAGGTTAGTGATCACCCCCGCGGCCCTGCATATACAAGTAAAAAAGAATGGTTTCAACATCATCCTAAATAAAACATCATTATGATATATACAAAAAAATATATGTATACAAATCCATAAATAAAAATATACCTACTTTTCCCAAAGCATCACCTGGATGAAGCCCCATATTTGGATCCCATTGGAAGTCCAAGCCATGATAAGGATACTCCAAAGTCAACTAAGGATTGGAGTTAAACCAATCCTCTACAGTGGCATTCCAATAAGGCCCTACCTCAACACCCTTGGCTCTCAACATCTCAACTTCCCAACAGTGTATGCGTGGGTCCTTGTTAGGCCCTGTCGGCACTGATAAGATTGGAAGAAGCATAACCACCCACTCATACATGACACTACAAAGTACATTTGGAACTCCCATAGAAAAAAATGTTGAGTGCACCACGCTGCACCTGCATTAGCTGAGACAACATCCCCCGATGTAATAACCGATCCCAATAAAAAAAATTTCCCACCTGTAGTTGCTAAAGGACTGCCCTGATGCTCTATTGGGGGATGTTGATCCCACTAACCTCAAAATCATCGCCAACGGTGCTTGCTCAGCAAGATCCAACACAACTCTAATCTTAATACATCACTCCTCATAACAGTTAGGCTCATAGTGAGCCTCACCCTCTGCCTCTTCCCACTGATGAATATCCATGTGCCCAGTTGGCAGTGGATAAGGCAATGCCTCCCAATGAGGCAGCAAACTGGTTAAAAAAAAAAATGGTATGAACCGATATCGACAGATCTATCAAATTGATAACCATAACTTATCGATCCACATCCAAACATCTAATAAAAAACGCAGGAACCTATCTTGCGACCTCAAAAGGGGTTCTAAAGAAACTTTAGAAGTCCCCACTACACCAGCAACTGGTTAGCCGTTGGATCCATCGTCATATACACATGCACATGCTCCCAATATCTCTCCCTCCAAATCATCATGCCAACCAAGATACCATGTGTCAATCATATACCCCTTAGGCTATCAAAAAGGAGAAAAAAACAAAGAGAAAATCCATTTTTCTCATAGTTGCGTGCCTATGAGCCTGACAGATGCGAAATTGTGTGTCTATTTTCATAGTAGATGCGCGAACACGCGTCTATCATGCCCCTAAGAAACGATGTCCAAAGTGCCGAAGACCATGCATTTGTTTCTCAAATAGCCGCAAGGTCTGTGTGTCTGTGTTTTACATAGACGTGCAGCCATAACACACTCTACCAAACAAGCCACGATGAAACCCAAAGGGATTCACTGTGGCATTTATTACTTTGGACGCATGAAATGTGTGTACGAGGATAAGTTTTTTGCGGAGTTGTCATGCAAAACCCTTGGTTTCACGTGGCAACCATGTGACTCTAAATGAGTCGCCTGCATGACCAAGAAAAGTAAAACTAAATAGGTCATATAGGGGACCCTTGTACAGCTCTATCTACCCTAAGACTACCAAAATGACAAAGAGTAAGGAACAAGCCCTTACCTGGATCTCCCCACATGCATCCCAAGTGCTATGGTTGACCGCAACGACAGGAAATGCTCTGAAAACTCGCTTTGACCTCTACAACTCAGTAGTGCAAATGAAGTGATATTTGGCCCCCTTAGCCTTATCTATCACCCTTTTTGCTATCTTTCAGAGTCCATTACAAAATTTTTGGATATCTATTGACAAAACTTGAAGAGACAAAACGATCAATACCACACTATCTTCACCATGGAACTCTTTGTTCTGGTAAATGCCAAAACTCATTTTTTGGCCTGTCGCACACTTAGAAATGCATGTCAAGTACTCCTCTAGTTATTTAATTCATAGAATTCAATCAGTCACAGATTATATGTATGTTTTAAACAGATGATTTCAATTTGGGTATTGGTTGTGGCCATTGTAGTAACATTGCACACGATCCACTTCGACTAATACCTCGACAGGAAAATAACATAGCAGGTATCATTCTCCACATAGCACAATAGGATTCCTCTCAAGATTTACATATCCTGACATCATTTGTGCACAATGCGTCGATTCCCTCATCTCAATCATGTTTATCACCATCTTTCCTTCATATATGATAAACATTTTCATTGGTTGATAGAACCACCCCCCCACCCACTCATCACTCACTTCATATTTATATACCCCTCTTCACTACCAAGAGCCATGACCACTTAATCCGGCCTGGGAACCACCCCACTTACATGCCTTAAATTTGAGCCTCTTTATGCTACACTCATTGCACATGCACACCATTTCTTGGGCCAACTTTGGTAATTTATGATAGATCAAGATGGATGCACCTCTGCGTCCTACATTTGGCCTGTCATTCACCCATATTGCATAGCCCATCGATGTCACTTCATCTGCCTCACCAACCTAACACGAAGACCAACCAATGGGGCCCCCACCCTAAAAAAACATCACACCTCCATACAGATCACCATCATTAAGGGGTTCCCATCTCCGTGGTTGTACATCCAAATCACCCTCATATTCTTTTGGCAAGTGTACACATTTTCTTTTTTTAGGAAAAGGACTCCCACCCACATTTTTTTTCTATTTATGTCTGTTACCTAGAGGTAGTTTATAATCACCCTTGGTCAGAGCTTGCACCTCACCAGCAATCATTTTCCATTTTTACACCAGTCATAACATACTTACACCCACCCTGGAAATCCTACCCACTTTAGGGCCATCACCATCACTAAACATGTTTTCTCCACCACCATTTGCAATAAAAACTCTAACCTCGGGCTAGTTGTCCATATCATCTTATATTGTCAGTTCTCATTATCATGCCTTATCTAACCCACAATATTATAGTTTGTTTACATCTCATATTGATTCCCTTACTCAACATGTCAGGTGGTTAACACTCCTTTCCTGTCGACTTCAACATTTGTATTCTAGGATAGGGGCAGTAACTTGGATACTCCCCCCTTGTATGGATATCCTCGGGTGGCACAATGGGGATCACTATTTCCCACTAATGTAATTGGCCCCCTTGACATTTGACACCAACACAAGCTTTCATGTCAAGGTGGTGTTGTACTTGGTTACCATTGTAGTTCTTTCATTTAGGTGAAGACCCCCACATCACTAAACACCTAATCCAAGAGTGCTTTCACCATGATATGGGGGAGGTACCCATTGCAGCACCTCATTCAACAATGTTTCACCTCTGTTATACATGGGGGAACCAAATTCAGTCTATTTGACCAGAAAGCGCCCTTGCAAGCGTTAGTAGTTATCATCACCAGCTATCAACATGTCAACCACCATAATGTTGATTGGATAGGACCATTCTTTGTCTGATTGTGATACTTTAAGATTAGCCATCATAACAAATGGGACATGTGATCTAGGAGGATCTCGAGACACTAAGGGGATGGATAAGGCTCGAAATTCAAAATGGAAGAAAGGAGAATTTGGTGGCATAAGTTGAAAGGGCTCATCTTCCTAATCGTGGTGGCGTGAACGGTTCGTCAATCTGAGCTCGTATGCAAAAGATAGAGCTCTTCAAATTTTGGTATGGAAAGGGAAAAATGGGGCCCACAGTGCGCCGCATGGCTTCTTAGTCAGCATGTGGGTCCCACATGGCAGCTTTCAAGTCTTGACACTTGGATTTCCCCAGTGACCTCCTAAACCTGCAGAAGAAACAAACAACATTTGGTTATAAATTTTTATATAGTTATTAAATTAACTATATAACAAAACCCAAATTTTAATATATCGCAAAATCCAAATATATATAACAAAACCCATATATTATTAATAAAAAAAACCATATATATAATCCAAAAAAAAAACGCATGGCATGGATATAATGAGTAATGAATATATGGTTAAAACAAACAACCCATGTGGAAGGTTGTTATGGTATATAGTTAAACCAAACGAAGAATATATGGAGTATGGTTATAGACTATAACCAACGTATATAGTGGGGAGTTAAAACAAAAAAATAATATATATATATACCATGGGTTACGGCATATCAAACAGTTATAAAACATATATGGTTATAAAAAAATACATATATATACCATATGGTTACACCATATATAAAACCAGTTTCGGAGCGCTGACATGTTGGTCAACATAGGAGGTATGTTGGGGCTTGGGTAGGCGGCCATGTAGGTGGTCCCGCCACCCAAATCCACCCACAATGAGACAGTACCAACTGAAATTTAATGCATATATACGTATGGTGAGTGGGGATGAGTGCGGGCCGCCCAAATGGCAGGCCCGCTATCCACAAAAACATTTTTAATATGTTTTACGGTTGGATTTCTTTATAATATATGATTTGGTTGGGTTATAAAATAGTAAAGGGATATTTGTGGAGGGGTAGGATTTGACCTCCTAACCTCTTCCACTCTATTTTAATGCCTTTACCAATCCATCCAAACCAACTTCTTGGTAACTCCACCACGAATATTATATAAACTCAGTGTTTTACCCAAAGCAGGGGGAAGAGATTAGCAAGCACGTTTTTCAAGGCAAGGAGAGCAGAATTTTTGAAGAGGGTATTTTGGTCCAATATCAGAATTGGGCAAGTTTTATATTGATTTTGCACCTCTCAGCGATGGGAATTCAACGGTGGTGTCAGTTTTTGCAGCATATCTCTCCAATTTTCGCGCATTTTCAGCATGGAGGTATAATGCTCCATTTTTGGTAACTAATGAATGTAACTTCTTTTGATGCCATTTTTAATGAATGAAGGCCTCCCGATTGATTGAGCAGGGTCCGGAGATGTAGAACAGGAGGGACAAACTCCATTATCAAGTTATTGTCTTCTTGTATTTTTATGCTCTTCTTCTTCTTTCTCTCACATGTGCACATTTAAGGTTTCTCTTTGGTTAAGCTACAAATTGTATATGTAATTCTTTAATACATCTATAAAAAAAAGATAACCTGGAACAAGTGGTATCAGAGTGGGTATTTTTAGATGTGAATTGCATGTTTGTATGCTAACGAGAAATAGGCTCTGAAGAGGCGAAGGAGAATTACAGTCTTTCGATCCCGAGGCGGGGCGTGCACATCGAAGGAGAAACATTGCATATGAAGAGGCTCAGTATGAGGAGGAGCTCAATTTCCGCAAGACTTTCTATATGATGGCAGATCGTGTTGAGAAGTTGTTCTCAAAGGTTGAAAAATTGGAAAATGTAGAGGGGAAAACTCCAGAAGGACAAGGTTCATTACATGGAGATGATGATGGAGGAGATCCACCTCTTTCTCCTTCCACAAGTGGAAGTTCTTCCTCTTCTTCTCACCATCATAATAATCGAAATTCCAAAGATGCATGTAAGAAGCCTTTCTTTAAATTAGATGTTAAATTTGATCTCCCCATGTACAATGGTGAAAGTAATGCAGAAAAGCATAATAATTGGATTAGGCAGATTGAGATCTACTGCAGGATTCAACAGATCGTGGAGGATGAAGCAAAGATTCAGTTGGCCTCTTTGCGATTAACCAACACCGCTCTCGTTTGGTGGGAAAGAAAAGTGCAAACCAAAAAGAATGTTAGTAATCTTTATTCCTCTTGGCCTAATTTCATTTCTGCATTAAAGGCACAATTTCATCCGTTGGGTTACATACAAAAAGCTTTAATGAACTAGTAGTATTTAAGGCAAGGCAAAGGTTAGGATGTTCAAAGTTTTATAGAAGAATTTAGGAAGAAAGCACTTAATTTGGGTATTTCACTTGATACACCTAAAATTGTAACTAAATACATTGGATCGTTACATAGTAATATTAGGCATTCATTGTTATTGTTTGAACCAACCACCATTGATGCAATCAACGTAAAGGCCATTCACATTGAGAATAGGGGCAAATATGACAAAGATGACCACTCAAAGAGAACCGCTGCAGTTAAGAGAAGGGGAGCAAAGACCTCTTGTACCCATTGTGGGAAAGAGGGGCATGATGAAGAGAATTGTTGGAATCTTCACCTTGAACTGAGACCTAAGAGGAATGACAGGAATGGGAAATAGAAGGCTGTCACCACCGTACAACAAAGCCAAGATTCCAAGTCAGAGGAAGAAGAGAAAGTTGATGAGCCCCAAAAATGGGTAACTTTATGGGCTCATTTTTCCTATTATTATCATTTAATCCAC
Organism: Pinus taeda; assembly: GCA_000404065.3. Taxonomy (NCBI): domain Eukaryota; kingdom Viridiplantae; phylum Streptophyta; class Pinopsida; order Pinales; family Pinaceae; genus Pinus; species Pinus taeda. The sequence goes on along the minus strand of APFE031371552.1, from coordinate 34,561 downwards.
CATTATCTATAGTTTTATGCATGCTTTTGAATATATTTATGTTAATTGAGTGAATGGGAATAGTCACTTGACCACAAAGTCTAATACGTACTTATTGCAGATTTTTGGACAATTTTGGACCAAGATCAGGCATTTATGAGCATATTGGTATCCAAATACGAAGAAACAAGGCTGAGGATTTATAGGATGGGTGTCTCACGCACTAAATTACCCCTTCCTCAATTTCTCCACCATCAGCTCGGAGTTCAACAGCCCACCAAAGATGATTTCTAGGGGCAGCCGAGCAGGTCTAGTGAAGTGGCTGATTAACTACAGTTTTGGGCAGCCAAGCTCCTAAAGTTAAGGGGGACTGTTGGGAATCCTCATTTGCATAAGTAGGAAGGCTTCAAGCCATGGTAGTTTGGCTATTGAACAATTTATTTTCGCACTTTAGTGCAGCTCTGCATTTAGCTTATTTTCGAGCTCTTTCTGTAAACAGTTTTGTGACATGACTATTATTTTTAATTAATGAAGATGAATCTCACTTTGCACCAGCTATGAGCTTTCTTAGGAGGTTGTAACTCTTGGGGTTGGGCCCAACACAAGTGCCAGTACCTCCTTTGTGTACTTTTGTGTGTCTTTACTACATTCATAAGATAATTTCTGTTATATAGGGTAAATCTTGCTTTGTTACTTAGGTTGTTTTCGATGATTAAGATAGTTGTTCATGCTTCAGGTTGATTTGACAGTTTGGTAACAAGAAAAGATCCACAAAAAGGCTATCAAGCAGCCCTTGATTTCATTTCTCCCTCCTTGGGACCATGAGCTAAGACCAAGGCATACTTGCTGCCACAAAAACACTATTTTTGCCTTCTAATGCAATTGCTAGTGTTAGATTTTAAGTTGGAAAAGTTGATATCAGTTGTGTTTTCATGTTTAGATATGTTCTTGCTCAGTTTTCATAGCTATCTTGCATGATTTCCTATCTATAAACTTCTGTTCATCATGTTTCTGGTTTTTAGGACAGATTAGGTCAAAATAGATAAATCTCTGTTTTTGTAGTCTTTCCTTGGATCAGTTTTGGAAAGTAGTGTGCAAAAAACCTGTAAGACACTCCAGCCTATCCTTCCTCCATCATAAAACCTGCTCTAGTCTCTCTCTCATGATTTCCTTCACCCATTCGCCCTAGTTTCCCACTTGCCCTAATTTCTACATTTTTGTGCAACATTGCTTCCTTCATCTTTGAACAGATCCAACCATCTTCATCACTCCTGAGCTTCATCTACTGGGTCCTAGACCCCTTAACATCCTTATACATCCTTCATTCCCAATTTCCCACCATGTTTCCACTATCAACCCTCTAAAATCCACTTTCGGCCTGTTCCTATAGAACTTCCTGTATATCCCCTGCAAACTTCCTGTAGAAGTTCACGCGAGCAGCTTTTCGAGATCTGATCGTTGTGGAATTCTCTAGAAGGGTGCTAGGGACCCCTTAGGTCCTCTTCTTGCCTTCCCAACCTCCTGCAAATGCCCACTCTACTTTCTTTTTCCAATAAACCTTTTCACAGTCAAAAATAGTTAAACCACATGCATAATAGTTCTGCATAAAATTACTCAAAAATACAAAAATATGATTTTTCCATATTTTCCTTCAGAAGTAGCTTAGAAACATGAATTTTACCTTTCCAAGAGTCAATGGCATCCATTTCAGCAGCTTTCATCTCTTTTCTTGCACTAGTAGGGTTAGTCGGTAAAACTAGGGTTTGCTGGGGTTTGCATTTCCTTTCAGCTTTCAGCTTCTTTCTGCAAGTAGACTAGCCTCTTTTGAGTTAAATTTCATCCATCATAGTTAAAAGCTTCTTCTGAGAACTCATAAAAGTTGGCTTAAGCTCCTAGCAAACTTGTGCCAGTTGATCAAGTGACAACTTGTAGTAAGAGCTAATACTTGTGCATATAGCACCGTCGCTTCCAAGTTTGTTACGAACTACCGGGTTGATAAAAGTAAAGAAGGGAGTCCCAAGAGTTGCAACATCATTGCTGCAATACTGGAGCCCACCATCTTTTTGGCGCCGTTGCTGGGGAAGTGTCAGAGTATTTGTGATTACTGGTTTTCTTCTATTTTCTACTGCAACATTCTGCTAAGTAGTTTATTTCAGCAAGAGTAGAGTAGTTTTTTCATTTCCATTCTACAATTTCATTTCCGCAAAAGTAGATTAGACATTTCCTGCTTTCATTTCATTTCTGCAATTTCAATTCTGCAAGCGTAACTTAGCATTTCAATTCTGCAATTTCAATTCTGCAATCGTAGCTTAGCATTTCAATTCTGCAAGCGTAGCTTAGTATTTCAATTCTGCAATTTCATTTAAGCAACATAGATTAGTTATTTCCTGCTTTCATTTCAATTCTACAATTTTCATTCCAGCAAGATTTATTTTAGTTAGTTGCAATTTGTTGTTCAATCAATTTTAGTTTTGCAGGTACAAGCAGAGAAAAACACAAAAAACAACCAAAAATATTTCCTTTGATGCCTCGTAGGAACAGAGACAATTCAGGAAAATTCCTACCCAACACCCCCACCACATCACTGAGTCACCCTTCTCTCCTCTTTGGTGGCAGTGATCCAGAAGAACCTATAGGTGAACCTCTAGAGATATACAAAGATCCTATAACCAAAGATGAGCAAGAAAGCATTCCTCCTGAGACCATGGTTGAACACAGAAACAGTATAGGAAATGAGGTGAGAATAGAAGGCGCCTTTCCCATCCGAGAGATCAATGGGGACACAAAAATGAAAAACATAAGTCCCTCAGCCTTACCTCACTTCCATGGATTGACCACTGAATACCTTGATACCTTCTTGTTTGAGTTTGCTATCCTTTGTCGAACTTATGACCATGCAGAAGATGAGTAAAAGTTAAAACTCTTTCCCTCTACCCTCAAGGATGCCGCACTACGCTGGTTCATAGGGTTACCTAGAAACAGTATCACAACTTGGGCTCAGATGTAGCAAGCCTTTAACAACAAATACCATGATTACTATAGGTTAAAGGAAACAAAGGGAGAAATCTTTCGGATGACCATGGGAAGTGATGAATCTTTAGAAGACTATGAAGAAAGGTTCCAACTTAGTTATAAGAGGGCCAGGTGCACACTTGACCCCGAACCTCTAAAGCTAGTTCTGCTCCGAGGAGTCCCTGAAGACCTTCTAGATACCCTCCATTTGCCAGTTGGGGGAGACATCTACCAGCTATCTTATGATGACATAAAGACTGTGTTTAGAAACCATTCTAGGGCAGCCCGGAAAAGAGGTAGGGGGAGTCAACTTTCAGCCAGTGCCACCTTATTCAAACATGAGTTTGCAAATCAGATGGAAGACCTCAAAAGTGAGGTGAGACACACCATTTCCATGCAAATGGATACCTTCTGAATCCAACAGAAGCAAGAGGAAGCTGAGAGGGCTTTGGCCATCTTTTGTCCCAGATCCACAAGGAAGCATCCTAGGAACGACTGTCCATTGCACTCCATAGAGGTATGTTTCGTTTGTGAGGCAGACCACCCTACAAGCCAATGCCCAACATTATCCAGATTTAAAGCTATGTACCAAGGGGTTGAAGGAGCCACTGAACCACTCTACTTCATGAACCAAAGGAGGCCACATGGACCCAGACCTTACCAGCAGGGGATGTAAGGGACATCCCAGACTTATTACAACCCTAAACAATCCACTCAGGTACCTTCTTAGGGTCCCCCTGCTCAACTTTCCTGGTCCGCACCCCCTCCTTCGTCATATCCATCTCAATACCATACTCAACCTGCTGCTCAATCGTTTCATTCTCATGTTCAGCCACAACCTCAGTGGAATGCACCTCATCAGGGGTGGAGGCCCCAGTACAACTCTCCTCCCACTATTTTTCCTCCACCACCTTCTTAACCATAACCATTACCTCCTGCTTCTCCAAGACAACCCTAGATACCTGCTCAATCGATCCTGAACCCCAATAACAGACAGGCCCAACAAGTATATACTGGAGAGACAACATGCCCTACCTATGCTGTGGAGATTCAAGAGATCAACCTACAATCTGGGAAGGTCCTCCTAGACAACCTACCTCCTTAAGGAGGATGAAGAAGAGAAACAGGAAAGTGAATCAAAATCGATTCCACCCTTTCCTGAGAGACTAACTGGAACCACGTAACCAAACCCAAAAGAGACTAAACTTCTGGGAGAACTTAAACAGTTATGTGTAAAAATTCCACTTCTCCAGGCCATAAAAGATGTACCAATATACAACAAATTGATCAAATAGAAGTGTTTCAGGCACCCAGGCAGGCGCAAGAGAGATGCCCCAACTATCAATGTCATAGGACAACTATCCGACCTGATGTTGGGACAAGTAATCTGTCCAAAATATCTAGACCTTGGGAGTCCTGTATTCGATGTCCACATCAATGGCACCATAATACCCCACACCAAGATTGATCTATGGGCTGCCATTAATGTGATGACCAGGGACACTATGCTTAAGCTCAACCTTCAGGGCTCCCTAAGAAAGACCTCGAAAATACTGCAGTTAGCAAACCGCTCCACCGTGACCCCCAAGGGATTGTGGAAGATGTCATGGTCTCCACTGATTCTTGGGAGTACCCTGCGGACTTCTTGGTCCTTCAACCAAAGGAAAAACTCACTGGGTACCCCCTCATCTTGGGAAGGCCTTGGTTAGCTACTACAGATGCTTACATCAATTGTCGAGCTGGGAGCATGACCATTAAGAATGGGCATATGTCCAAATAGCTAGTCCTATATCCTCCTTCCCAACCTCTGCTAGAACATGAATTACCTCTCTAGTTGGAGGAGGAAGATGAGGATGAAGTCTATTCAACACCATTGTGCACAGTGGAAGCCACCAGGGGAGGTCCTCAAACCGAGGATGACCTTATTGAGAATTTGATTCAAAATCCACCTCCTATTGTGCTGCCATTAGAAGAGTTGGTAGAAGACACCCAAGCCAGTGGTTTAGTGGATCTCTTCGTGGCTGATCCGACCTCTCTTTGAGTTCAGAATGTGGAATTTGGCCCTGAAAGAACCTTGAATATCAACTCATCCCTATCCCCCTCTCAGGAGAAAGAGCCGTATAGCTTATTGAACAACCATTTGGATGCTTTTGCTTGGAGCTATAAGGAGATGAAAGGAGTCCACCCTTCAATCTGTACCCATCACATTTACATTAAAGAGGATTGTAAGCCAGTCATGCAGCCTCAGAGGAGGATGAATTCAGCCCTTAAGGACATTGTCAAAGAAGAACTGCAAAACTTGTTGGATGCAGGATTCATCTACCCCATCTCTGATAGTGAGTGGGTTTCTCCTTTGGTGCTTGTGCCCAAGAAAAACTGGAAGTGGAGAATCTATGTAGACTATTGAGAACTTAATAAAGCTACCAAGAAGGACCATTTCCCTTTGCCTTTCATAGATCAAGTGTTAGATGGCCTAGCAGGGAAGAAGTTCTTTTCCTTCCTAGATGGGTTTAGCGGGTATAATCAGATCTAAATTAGCCTGGAAGACCAATATAAGACCACTTTCACTTGTCCATGGGGTACCTTTGCCTACTGGGTCCTTCCCTTTGAGTTATGCAATGCTCCTGCCACCTTCCAGAGAGCGGTACTAAGTATATTTGCTGAGCTGGTTCATGATCCAGTGGAAATCTATATGGATGACTTTAACCCTTATGGTTCTAACTTCCAAGAATCTCTGACTAACCTGAGGAAAGTTTTAGCCAAGTGTATTGAAATGAACCTATCCCTCAGTCCTGAAAAATGTGAATTCCTAATGATTGAAGGGACCGTGCTAGGTCATACAATTTCTCAACAAGGATTACAGGTGGATCCCAACAAGATTGCTATCATCCAAAGGGTCCCACCTCCTCAAAAGGTAAGAGATGTTCAGATTTTTCTAGGCTTAGTAGGATATTATTGAAGATTCATTAAAGATTTCAGTAAGCTAGCCTCTCCATTGTTTGGTATTTTGGGGAAAGATGTTGAGTTTATATGGGATGACAACTGTCAAGAGGCTTTGGATGCATTGAAAGGTAAGCTGGTAACTGCCCCAGTCTTGAGAGGTCCAAACTGGGCCCTACCTTTCCACATTCACACAAATGCTTCGAACAAAGCCATAGGAGCAGCCTTAGGACAAGTTGAAGAGAAGCTACCATATGCCATATATTTTGGCAGTAAAAACCTGTCTAAGGCAGAGTTAAACTATATTGTAACTGAGAAAGAGATCCTAGCTGTAGTCCATTCCCTAAACAAGTTCAGGCACTACATCACTGGTTATCAAACATTCGTACACACCAATCATGTTGCAATTAGGTATTTGATTAATAAACCTGATGTAAATACTCGTATCATTAGATGGTTACTTTTATGCAGCAATTTGATTTGACCATTGTTGATAAGACAAGTAAGGAAAATGTTGTTGCTAATTTTTTGTCTAGACTAGATTTGCCTGCAGGTGAAGAAGGGATGGTGGATGATCAAATGCTAGATGAACACCTGTTTTTTCTATTTCAGTACTCTCTCCATGGTTTTCTGATATAGCAAATTATTTGGTTTCAGCTCAGTTCCCGCCATACTTGTCCTCAAAAGGGAAGAGCAAGATCGTGAGGAAAAGTGCCCCATTCACTTGGATTGAGGACAATCTTTTTAAACTTAGCCCAGATCAGATTTTGAGGCAGTGTGTCAAGGAGGAGGAAGTTTTTGACATTCTCCTAACCTGTCATGATGGGCCCTGTGGGGGCCACTTTGTAGCAAAGAGGACTGCTTTTAAGATTTTTCAGGCAGGCTACTATTGGCCCACTCTTCATCAAGATGTTAGAAAATGAATCAACCAATGTGACTGATGTCAAAGGATGGGGAAACCGACTCGAAGGGATGAGATGCCCCTACAACCTCAAGTGACTTTCGAGCCATTTGAGAAGTGGGGCATGGACTTTGTGGGTCATATAAACCCTCCTTCAAAACACAAGTCTTACATCATTGTGTGCATGAACTACCTGACGAAGTGGGAAAAAACAAAGGCAATCAAGGCAACAACAAAAGAAAAAGTAGCCAAGTTTTTGAGGGAAAATATATTCTACAAGTTTGGCTACCCAAGAGAATTGGTCACAGATCAAGGAAGTCAGTTTACCTCTAAGCTGATTGAAGACCTGCTCACTCATCACAAAATTAAGCACAAAACTTCCACCCCTTATCATCCACAAGCAAATGGACAGGTGGAAGTCACTAACATAGCTTTGGAAGAGATTTTAACTAAAGTGGTGAGTAGCAGCAAGAAAGATTGGGCAAACCAATTGGTTGAGGCCACCTGGGCCTATAACACTACTTGGAAAACTAAAACAGGTTTCAAACCCTATGAGCTGGTCTACGGGAAGAAGGCTTTGCCGTCCACAGAATTTGAATATAACACATTGAGGTTGGCAGCTCACCTAGACCTAGATCTCAGCCATACACAATAGGAAAGATTACTGCGGCTGAATGGATTAGATGAATAGAGAATGCAAGCCCTTCTCCACTCAGAGGTAGTCCAACTTCAAAGAAAGATATGGCATGACCGACACCTCAAAGAAAAGCAATTTCAGCGAGGAGATTGGGCGCTGTTATATGATTCAAGATACAAGGATTTCAAGGGAAAGCCGAGAACAAGATGGCTGGGACCATATACAGTGGAGAAATGCAATGAAAATGGTTCAGTTTTTATCAAGACCATTGATGAAGAAGCCATCACCATGCTCGTCAATGGGCATCGATTGAAAATCTACAAGAAGCCCCTTTCTAAGCAGGAGTTCATTGAAACTCTGGGTAAACCAGTGCTGGTAGTGAAGCAGGTCCCTGTCTCCACTCCACCCACACCTTGAGCAAACAAAAAAAAAAAAAAAAAAAAAAAAAAAGGAATAAAAGATCCTTGGGTGAAAACCTCTTGAAGGCACCTAGGGTGGACAGTGAGGGTGAAAACCTCTTGGAGGTGCCCCAGCTGTCTCAGACTAAAAAAAAGAAAAAGAAAAAATTAAACCTAATTTTTGTTGAATAAATTGCAGGTTGCAGGAAGGTCATTACAGGTTTATGAGGATCGCAAAAGACACAGACAGAGAACATGACCAGGCTGCATGCATCCCTCACAATCCATTCCTCCATGACCATTACCCTTTCCTAAGATTTGGTCTCATTCGGGCTAAGGTTTCACCTTCTACAGGAAATTTTGTATCTTCTACAGAAGGATCCTGTAGAATCTACGGAAAAGCCAAAATTAATCTTAGAAGAGGACTCAAAGGTTGGGAATCTGTCTATGAGGCCTGTAAACCTCCTTGCTTCCATCCATTTCCATATGTCACCCTTTTTTTTCCATCTCTGTACACCTCCATTGCACTCATTTTTATGTCCCTGCATAGCCACACACAGAAATCTTGTTTCCTTCATGCTGCCAGCAAAATTTTTTAATGACAAATCAAAGCAGCAGTTTTTCACTCACCATACCTGATACCTTCCATCTAAACTCCTTATCATCCAAGACCCTCGTCAGCAGTTGTAGCTCTTCTCATTCTAGCTTGCATTCCAGGAGGAGAAGCAGCTGCAGGATATCCTACCAGATTCCTGTAGCAACTGATCCCTCTGAAAGACATACTCCAGAGACAGGGACACCAAAGTATAGCATATGAAACATGCATGGAGCCCTACTTGAGCATGTGAACATCAACAATAGCTCGAGGCCAAGTATGCAGTGTGCAAGAAGCAACAACAATGAATAAATGGGTTCCAAAATCTGAAATATGCATAACACGGCCACGACTACGTAGGTAAGTGCCTAAACCTATTCTTCAATTGCATAAATCATATTTCAAGGTTGCATGACTATGGGAATGGTTTGGATTGAGTGGAATTGGTGGCTAGTTACACATCCTCATGGAATCCAAATGAGCCCCATTAAATTCAAAACTGTCGATTAGATACACAACCAGCATGTGTGGAATGTCCATTCAGGAAGAAATGTTCGGGACTGGTAGTGGTGGCGACGGGTAACGGGAGAAAGGGAGGTGATGGTGGTTAGACAACATGCAGAAACATTATGGCTGTGACGTAGGATCAACGATCCGGTCTGGCCACCTCATCCCCTCACCACGAATCACCCTTGCAGTTAAAAGACAACTCAATTGAAACATTCACCACCCTTTGTTCATTTTGCACTCAAGATGTTCTCGACTGGAGTACGCATCCACCACTTCTAGAGTAGCTAACCATTCATCCTCCACCAGTTTTCTACCTGCTTTTTGAAAATCTCCCGCCTATTGGGCTCTACAAGAAGCACAGTATCGTTCTATAGGAGTCGGGAGATTTCTATAGGAAGGGTTCTACATGAAAGGCGGAGAACAACTCTACAGAAAGGCAACCTGGGATTTTCATCAAAATTCAAGCTCAAAACAAGGTAGGCTCAGAAAAACTACTCTGTGCATGATTTGTTTGAGTAAGGTGGTGAATTGAACATGATAGTAGATTGAAAAAGAGAGTGAAAATCTGCCTGTGCATTAAAAGAGTGAAATTCTTCCTGCATATTTCCCTGAGTCTACACAGTTTCTTTTTCTCTCTGCATCTGAAATTTCCCCATCCTTTTTCAAATTCTCCTGTAAGAAAGATACATGCAGCAGTAAAGGCCAGCTTGTGTGTGTGTGTGAAAAAACGAATGTGCATATCTATCTACGTGCTGAGAAAAGAACCTGTGTCCTTATCCTCTTTCTATAGAAAAAATTCTTTCTTTTCAAAACCAGGAAGTCCAAATTTAGGGTGGTAGTAGTTTAAAATAGGAGAATTATTACCATTTGATATTGCAAAGAAGCACCCGGGAAATTCCTTCTTGGGTTCAAAAGAAACCGAATTCAACTATCCTCTGTTTCAGTGATTGGTTGTTTTTTTTCCCACCTGAGCATTTCCTTTTTTGGTTAAAACACAAAAAGAGAACTTAACACCATGCTAGGAGGATTCATAAGGAAAGAACCCTTAGACTCTAGCAAATTTCATGAGCACCCTGAGGTGGTGGACCTTTTCACCAGGGCAAACTGGATATCCTTCTTTGACATAATTCAGGGTTATGATGAGGAGATAACTGAAGAGTTTTTGTTGTCCCTAAGACCACATTTGAAGGCATATGCCACAGTTAGTTTTAGGTGTTTGACCCTAGAACTTACACCTGATATCATCAGTAGAATTACTGGTCTACCATTAGGGCTCCCTTGGAGCAAAGAGGAGAGATCATTGGGACAAGTTGCTAAGAAAACATTTTTTCTGCCTGAGGAGCATCCCGTAGAAGATAAAAACGGGGTTAGAAGGACAAGCTTGCCTCCTCTTTGGAGTGAAGTCAGTTATCAAATAATGAAGTATATCACATGTGAAGGGAGGTTCAACATCATTTATGGATATCATTTCAGGTTGTTACATGAATTAAGGAATGGGATGGACTTGCCTCCAGCCAGAAAACTGAGCATCCCATATTTCCTCCTTCAGTCCTTAATTGAATGTGGTACAAAGCTAAATGAAGGGGTCCCAGATCAGTTGGCCCACCATGGTCTCATCAAAATATTGGTAAAAGATACTTTACACACCTATACTATCCCCATAGCTTGGGAAATCTTCAGAAATATGTCCAGGGATGATGACATCAGAACTTTGGCTGAGAACATCAGCCCATATAGCAGTGATGAGGGGGAGAAAAATGAAGAAATTGAGAAGAATAATGATGATGGAGCACAAGACATTCAAGAAGAGGGAAAAACAGAGGAAGAACAAAAGGAAAAAGAGGAATTTGACAAGACTGTTGAACCTAAGACAAAGAAGGAGACAACAGCAAGAACATAGAAGGGAAAAAGGACACAGATTGGAAAGAGAAAGGCCAAGAAAGCCCAAAAGAAGACTGCCACAGCCAAAGTAGGCACCCAACAAGAGAAGGAAAAGACACACCTTGAGATATCAGGCACACAGGCAGAAATAGTGGGCATAGAGATTTCTACAGGAAGTGAAGGAAAAGAACAACAACAAGAGGAATCCACTGAAATGTTCGCATGGGAAGCAACAGTTGTGCTTGCTACATTAAGCACACCTACAAAACAAAAACGAAAAAGAAAGAGGCAAACCTCCATGTACTTTAAAGCCAGAAGAAGCACAAGGATCAAAGTGGGAAAACCCCAGCCACCATCAAAGGAACCAATTGTCATTGAGGACACAACCACTAAAAAAAAGGAAGAGTCTCCTTCCAAGATATCTATAACCTATGAAAGAGGAAGCCCAAAAACCTCCACATGGAAAGAGAGAATTAGGATGATGGACTCAAAGGAAGTTCTACAGGAAGCTGAAACATCTTTACAGGAAACTCTAGCCAAGTTAAAATAGACTGAGAAATTGGAGGAGAAGGTAGCCAAACAGTCACAGGGGGAGAGCAAGGCCAAAGAAATACTTGAACCAACCCCTCAACCTAATTTGGGCTCATATTACAATTTTTTAGAGGGTGGGAAAATCATCCCACAAAAATTTATTGTACCCTTATTCTTCGAATTAGAAAAAGAAAGGGTGAGAACCCACACATGGATGCAAATCATCAAATCTAGAGGAGTTGAGGACATAGACCACATGGAGGACAAGCTGAAGGAATTAAGAGGGGAGTTGGCCATGGTGAGGCACATAGAAAGTAGTAAAAGAGCCCAGCTACAGGAGGAAAATGAGCTGCTGAAAAAGTAGTTGCAGCTACAGGAAGGTCATAAGGAAGATAGGATATCCATTTTGGGAGGGAAACAACAGACAAGGAAACAACTAAAAAAAATCAAAGAGAGGAAAATCTACAAGTTGATGTTGAGATGTTGACAAAACTGCTACAAGAAAAAGAGTCTCAGGCAATAGAAGAAATACAGGTTTTAAAACAATAGTTGCAAGAAAAAGAAGCCCAAATGGCCTGCATGGCCAGCTGGGCAGTAGAAGCCTTACAATGTAGGCAACCTGCTAAGTCCTATGCATTAAATCTTAAATACCAATGGTTGCAATTTCAAATTAACACATTGGCCCATTCCAGAATTACAATCAATTTATGTATTTGTGTGACAATAGCTCAGCTGAAGATAAGGCCAAGTTAGCATAATTCTATTTACACAACTTGGCATTTCCAAACATGAACCTATGGGACCCCAATGCTGCATTGGGAGATGTACAACTCATGGCTATGGCTTCTTGGTTAAGCCATGAGGAAAAGAGGGCAATAGAAATTTGGAAGGTTATGGACAAGGAGCTAACTCATGATCAGGGCAGAACCAGAAGATCCCTCAGCTTTAGTATATGCTCATCAACACCTTGCCAACAACCCTCAAGTTCTCCCAAATTAAGTTGAAAGGCAAGCTCAGGCCATTGCTCACTTTGAAGACATGGAAAGACTATTTGGTGATAATTGCATTCATATTTGCACAAGGAGATGGAACACATTGTCTCATAGTCTGAAAATAACAGAGTACTACTCCCCAACCAGAATGAGGGAGGCTTTGGCAAGAGTGCCATTTTATAAACAGACAGTGCAAAACCTGAAGGCTAATTAGATTGGCCTAAAGTTCAGTCCTCCATTACTTTTAGGACTATTGGAAGGGGTCAAGGAAGAAGAAGAACAAAGGCAATGGGAGGAAGTAGAGAGAAAGGCAAGATTTCATGACAGAGAAGAGGACATCACCTCAGAAGCCTGGGATGTCAGAGAGGCAGTCAAAGCAATAAAAGATGATGAACTGGATTAGTTGCTCAAAGGATGAACAACACATTCAGCAGGGGGGTGATGATGAGCCCCAAAAATGGGTAACTTTATGGGCTCATTTTGCCTATTATTCTCATTTAATCCACTATTCTCTATAATTTTATGCATGCTTTTGAATATATTTATGTTAATTGAGTGAATGGGAATAGTCACTTGACCACAAAGTCTAATATGTGCTTATTGCAGATTTTTGGACAATTTTGGACCAAGATCAGGCATTTATGAGCAGATTGGTAGCCAAATACGAAGAAACAAGGCTAAGGATTTATAGGATGGGTGTCTCCTACAATAAATGACCCCTTCCTTGAGTTCTCCACCATCAGCTCAGAGTTCAACAACCCACCAAAGATGATTTCAAGGGGTAGCCGAGCAGGGCTAGTGAAGTGGCTGATTAACTACAATTTTGGGTAGCCAAGCTCCTAAAGTTAAGGGGGATTGTTGGGAGTCCATTTTTGCATAAGTAGGAAGGCTACAAGCCTTGGTAGTTTGGCTATTGAACATTTTATTTTCACGCTTTAGTGCAGCTCTGCATTCAACTCATTTTCGAGCTCTTTCTGTAAATAGTTTTGTGACATGACTATTATTTTTTATTAATGAAGATGAATCTTGCTTTGCACCAGCTTTGAGCTTTCTTAGGAGGCTGTAGCTCTTGGGGTTGGGCTCAACCCAAGTTCCAGTACCTCCTTTGTGTACTTGTATGTGTCTTTACTGCATTCATAGGATAATTTCTGTTATATAGGGTAAATCTTGTTTTGTTACTTAGATTGTTTTTTATGATTAAGATAGTTGTTCATGCTTCAGGTTGATTTGACAGTTTGGTAACAAGAAAAGATCCACAAAAAGGCTATCAAGCAATCCTTGATCTCATTTCTCCCTCCTTGGGACCATAAGCTGAGACCAAGGCATACTTGCTGCCACAAAAACACTGTTTTTGCCTTTCAATGCAATTGCTAGTGTTATATTTTAAGTTCGAAAAGTTGATATCAGTTGTGTTTTCATGTTTAGATCCGTTCTTGATTAGTTTTCATAGCTATCTTGCATGATTTCCTGTCTATAAACTTCTGTTCATCATGTTTCTGGTTTTTAGGTCAGATTAGGTCAAGACAGATAAATCTCTATTTTTCTAGTCTTTGCTTGGATCAGTTTTGGAAATTAGTGTGAAAAAAACTTGTAAGACACTCTAGCCTATCCTTCCTCCATCATACAACCTACTCCAGTCTCTCTCTCAAGATTTCCTCCACCCATTCGCCCTACTTTCCCACTTGCCCTAATTTCTACATTTTTGTGCAACATTGCTTCCTTCATCTTTGAACAGATCCAACCATATTCATCATTCTTGAGCTTCATCTACTGGGTCCTAGAACCCTTAACATCCTTATCCATCCTTCATTCCCAATTTCCCACCATTTTTCCACCATCAACCCTCTAAAATCCACTTTCAGCCTATTCCTGTAGAACTTCCTATAGATCCATTGCAAACTTCCTGTAGTTCACGCGAGCAACTTTTCGAGATCTAATCGCTGTGGAATTCTCCAGAAGGATGCTAGGGACCCCTTAGGTCCTCTTTTCACCTTCCCAGCCTCCTTCAAATTCCCACTCCACTTTCTTTCACCAATAAACCTCTGCACAGTAAAAAATAGTTAAACCACATGCATAATAATTCTGCATAAAATTACTCAAAAATACAAAAAGATGATTTTTCCATATTTTCCTTCAAAAGTAGCTTAGACACATGCATTTTACCTTTCCAAGGGTCAATGGCATCCATTTCAGTAGCTTTCATCTCTTTTCTTGCACCAATAGGGTTAGTCAGTAAAACTAGGGTTTGCTAGGGTTTGCATTTCCTTTTAGCTTTCAACTTTTTTCTACAAGTAGACTAACCTCTTTTGAGTTAACTTTCATCCATCACAGTTAAAATCTTCTTTTGAGAAATCATAGAATTTTTCTAAAGCTCCTAGTGAACTTGTTCTAGCTGATCAAGTGACGGCCTGTAGTAAGAGCTAGTACTTGTGCATGTAACATCATCGCTTCCAAGTTTGTTACAAACTACCGAGCTGATAAAAGTAAAGAAGGGAGTCCCAGGAGTTGCAGCATCATTGCTGTAATATTGGAGCCCACCAAAAGTCACAGCTACGGTATTTGCACAAGGTAGGCTCATTGACTTGGGGTCTAACTCCGGTGATGAGATGAAGTTTGCAGCCCTGGGGGTCGCGACAAGAGGGCCCATAGATTTGGGGTTTGATTTTGGCTATGAATCAAGGATTTCAACTGATATAATAAAAAGGGCACTTCCCTCAGCAGAACTTGAAGAGATCAACCACTGCCTTCAAGCAGAGAATGTCGAGCTAAGGAGGCTTCTACAGGAGACAGAGGATGAAAACCAAAGATTACTACGCCAGTTGCAGGCCATGGAGTGAAGCTATCGTGAGGTAAAAAGCGATTCTCCAATTTCATATAAATTTCATGATGATGAGTTTGCTGCTTTTGAAAAACATACTACAAGGATTGGATCCAAGCTAATGAAGAAAATGGGATATCAAGGAAAGGGCCTCGGCACCCAAGGCCAAGGCATCATAAACCCCATCAAAGTCAAGGAGTTGCCACGTTATGCAGGACTCGGATATGTCCGAAAGGAGATGGGGAAAAAATTTGATATGGCCACTAACCAGCCAATGACGGATGATGAAATTCCTTCCTCATATTCCAGCAATGGTGAAGGCTCCATGAACACCTTTCAAAGTAACACCAAGGGGAAGTGCCCCAAGACAACCCCGAAGGTTTGGAGGAGAAAGAATTGTTGTAGTAATTGTAACAAAGAGGGACACCAACAAAACACATGTCTGATGCTTCATGCTTTGGAACCATCACTAGAAGAGCCAAAAGATGAATATGTGCAACCGATACAACCACCCCGTCCACGATGGTTTGCTTTATTAAGTTGGTTTTTTTAAGGGTAATAACTTGTTATGGCCACCATTGTAAATCATTTTTTGCATTTTAGTGTAAAAGTGATGAGATGTTTCCATCACTTGGTTAGCAACAATGACGTATGGTCATGTTTGAGTTGTATTTTGAGTTGCATGTTAAATTATGAAAGTGATGTTTGGCGTTATGAATGTAAATCATGGGTTGTAGTGATGATGTGTTTTCCATCACTTGTTGAAGCAACCATGATAATCCAGCCTTGTTGTCATAGCTAGGGTATTGAGTCCATCTTATTGTAAATTTGACCATCGAGTGTGATAAACTCGTGGCAAGTATGGGACATTTCGAGTCATTAGTTTGGTCATGTAATTTGAAAAACAATGTACTACAGGTTGCAGAGGTAGTAGGTGCTAGTTTTTCGCTTAAGGCTTCGAAGGACAAAGGTGAATGAGATAGAAACGAGACCTTTTCAGGGCGCTTGTGATGTAGACAAGGTATAGAAGAAGTTGCAAAGTATCTTTCATGCTTTTGGAGGACCAAAGCTCCTCAGTGGGGAGGATTGATCTAGGAGGATCTCGAGACATTAAGGGGATGGATAAGGCTTGAAATTCAAAATGGAATAAAGGAGAATTTGGTGGAATCCGTTGAAAGGGCTCGTCTTCCTGATCACGGTGGCGCAAACGTTTCGTCAATCTGAGCTCGTATGCAAAAGATAGAGCTCTTCAAAGTTTGGTATGGCAGGGGAAAAATGGGGCCCACAGTGTGTTGTATGGCTTCCCAGTCAGCACGTGGGGCCCACATGGCAGCTTTCAAGTCTCGACACTTGGCTTTCCCCAGTGACCTCCTAAACCTGCACAAGAGACAAACAAAATTTGGTTATAATTTTTATATAGTTATTAAATTAACTATATAACAAAATCCATATATTATTAATAAACAAAACCATATATATAATCCAAAAAAAAACGCCATGGCATGGATATAATGGGTAATGAATATATGGTTAAAACAAACAACCCATGTGGAAGGTTGTTATGGTATATAGTTAAACCAAACAAAAAAATATATGGTGGAGTATGGTTATAAACTATAACCAACGTATATAAGTGGGGAGTTAAAACTACATATATATATATATATATATATATATATATATATATATATATATATATTATATATATATATTATATATATATATATATATATATAATATAATATAATATATATATATATATATATATATAATATATTATATATAGATATATATATAATATATTATATATATATATTATATATATATATATGCCATGGGTTACGGAATATCAAACGGTTATAAAACATATATGGTTATAACGAAATACATATATATACCATATGGTTACACCATATATAAAACCAGTTTCGGAGTGCCGACATGTTGGTCAATGTAGGAGGTACGTTGGGGCTTGGGTAGGCGGCCACGTAGGTGGTCCCGCCACCCAAAGCCACCCACAATGAAATAGTACCAACTGAAATTTAATGCATATATACGTATGATGTGTGGGGATGGGTGTGAGCTGCCCAAATGGTGGGCTCGCTATCAACAAAAACATTTTTAATATATTTTACGGTTGGATTTCTTTATAATATATGATTTGGTTGGGTTATAAAATAGTAAAGGGATATTTGTAGAGGGGCTGGATTTGACCTCCTAAACTCTTCCACTCTATTTTAATGCCTTTACCAATCCACCCAAACCAACTTCTTGGTAACTCCACCAGGAATATTATATAAACTTAATGTTTTACCCAGAGCAGGGGGAAGAGATCAGTAGGCACATTTTTCAAGGCAAGGAGAGCAGAATTTTTGAAGAGGGTGATTTTGGTCTAGTATCAGAATTGGGCAAGTTTTATATCGATTTTGCACCTCTCGGCGACGGGAATCCAATGGTGGTGTCGGTTTTTGCAGCAGAGCTCTCCAGTTTTTTGGCATTTTCAGCAAGGAGGTATAATGCTCCATTTTTGGTAACTGATGAATGTAACTTCTTTTGATGCCATTTTTAATGAATGAAGGCCCCCCCATTGATTGAGCAGGGCTCGGAGATGTAGTCCAGGAGGGATGAACTCCATTATCAAGTTCTTGTCTTCTTGTCTTTTTTATGCTCTTCTTCTTCTTTCTCTCACATGAGCACATTTAAGGTTTCTCTTTGGTTAAGCTACAAACTGTATATGTAATTCTTTTAATGCATCTATAAACAAAATATAACCTAGATCAACATGCCCGTCTCATATAGACACATTTTTTCACTCTGTAGGTTTTCATTAGAGCATGATTACCATATATACTCAGTCAAGGGGTTTTTCTCTACTCATCTCCACAACAAGTTATCCTCTCTCTCGAAAAGTTGATTAGACTCTCCGTCAGAAAAGAAAACATGATGTATTTCAACTATAAATTTTCTCTTAACCTCATACATCAAGGGGCAAAATTTAACACCAAAAAATCGTACACATGTTGGCACAATCCAGAAGACACTAAAAGGTGTCCAACATAATTCATAAGTGAACATTTTCCAACTAAATACAACATGAAGTTTAAAGAATTAAATT
Organism: Pinus taeda; assembly: GCA_000404065.3. Lineage (NCBI taxonomy): Eukaryota > Viridiplantae > Streptophyta > Pinopsida > Pinales > Pinaceae > Pinus > Pinus taeda. The sequence goes on along the minus strand of APFE031371552.1, from coordinate 16,252 downwards.
TCTTCGAAGGTCCAAATTTTATAAAGTAAAAAACAATTGATGTCACACATATATTTCTTTGATAAATGCACATGTGTGGAATATCCTTCAAAAGTCATGTGGTTGCAAAAAGGATGACTCAGCGATTCAGGACCACTCTACACACTTGGGGTCGATACTCTAACATGAGCTCAGTCCAGTACAACTGAATTCAAGTCACCCTGATATATGCAACCCTCAATGGAATCATCTTGTCCTACTCATGTGTCATTATCATGCATCGACTAAGAGGGGGAAGATGGATTCAAAAAAGTCTATATAAATAGGCCATGGGAGAGCCAAAATATGAGACATTGTTATGTTGGCCAAATTTCTATCAAATAAAACCACCATTACATCGTTGAACCCAAAAAAGGGAAGATCACTAGCATGTTGCCATATTTATTCTAAGCAATCCATCACCCTAGTGAGAAAAGAGAAATCCACCATTGGAGAGTCTTCATACTTCTTTGAGAGAGGAGAAAATAACAAAAATATTGAGGAAAAGAAACCCCCTTGCTAAGGATTTTTTAGCACCATAGCTCAAATAATTCTCTTCAAGTGTCTAAGATTCATCTATAATCAACCTCTACTACTAGTAGTCAATAAAGGGAGATTTCCATTATTTTACTGATTTGTTTTCTCCATTTGAGCATTGTTTGTGTATTTACCTCTTTGTTTAGTTTATGTTTGTGTATGCATTGTCTCCACTATTTACAATTTTGTGTTTATTTATGTTTGTCCACTAATAACACCAATTTTTCTTGTCATCCTTTGCAAGGAATAATCAACTACTAAGGAGGTTCCTTTTGGTACACCATTGCTACAAAAACACTACCACAGGTGGTAAGGGGGTATGTTACAATATGCATGCAAATTATAATTATGCATAAAATATGGAACAATGAAATAAAACTCAAAAACCACAAATTAACACATGATGTATCCTAAGAAACCCTTTCGAGAGAAAACCTAGCTAGAAGGTGAGATTTCTCTACTCTTTCTTTGAATGGAAAAATGGATGCATGTACAAAGAAGTGAGGCATGTGGCCCATGGACTATTGTAGTGAACACATCCTCTTTATTTCATTTCACTCTATCCACTCATGGTAGTCCGCTAATGTATGGACCAATAAACTCAAATAGAATGTAACACCTTTTCTTCTTAGTGGCTTGGTTATAACACATCCTGATAGCCAACTAGTGGCTAAGTTTGAATCCCTCAACTCTTAACTAGAACTACAATATTGATGCTTATAGATTAATTTTCATTGTGATCATGTGGTATCCCCTTTTCCATGAATACTAGGAGTTGGCATGGCATCCTCTCAAATTATGGTAGTCAAAACGTGAAGGTCGACTTGCGGGTGGCATAACGTTTGTATACAAAATCTGATTGAGGTGATTCTTGTATTGTTAGAAATGAATTTGTGTGTAGAAGAGGGTGAAAATGTGTGACACTTAAGAAATAATTTTTTACCCCTATAAAATTTCATGCCACAAACTACTCTCGAAAGGTTTCAAACCCCAATTCACTAAAATGGGTCCTGCAGGTAAAGATCGTCTTGTGAGATGGTTCCTCCATTTTTCCACTTTGAGAGTTTCAAGATAAATGAAAAATAATATAATGATCCAACCTAGATCATAGGTCATTAAATATTAGCAACCCTTCCAATTAATCTTAATCTATTAAAATTATATTTTATTTTTATGAATTTTTTTATATATTTTGTACACATGCCTACTACAAGCACAAGGATGGCCCTTTCTATTGTCAAACACAAGCTCATTCATTCAAGCATGATCTCTTTGAATCACAACAATCACATGATTCAATGAAACATAAGATAATTAGAAAATAATAAAATCTCATGAATAATTTAAATATCCTGCTATTGGAAAGCACCAATTATGACAAAGTTCATTCAAACTCATTGAATCCTAGAAATTACTATGATTCATTTAAGAATTAGCTATTGAAAATTAGAAGGATTTATTTAATATAAGTTTGTGAAAATATTCAAGGATGGATCCTATTATTAACAAATACAAGTTCATTAATTTAAGTATAATTCGTTGGAAAACTCATTGAAGCACATTCACAAATCACATTTCTTTATATTAACAAGCATCAATTATGAAATAAATTGTTCAAGGTCATTGAATCATAGCAATGGCTAGGATCCATTCAAGCATATGTTATTTACAATGAGAATAATTCATTCAAATACAAGGTATTAAAAGATTCCAATATGGATATTGTTATAATGAACACAATTGCACTAGTTCAAGCACAAGCTCAATGAGTCAAAATGGCCATAAATATTCATTCAAGAATAAGACATTGACAAAACCACTGAAGCTCATACACAATTTCAATATCATGTTATTTACAAACACAATCTAAGACAAATTTCATAATTCATAGGCATTGCATCTTTGTGGCTACTAAGATTAATTCAAGCATAAGTTATTGGCAAGTAGAAGGATTCATTCCAACAAATTCTATGAATATATTCAAGCACGAGATCATTTATTGAAGCTTAAGTTCCTTGAATCTTGTTTGTCGCTAATATTAATTCAAGGATAAGCTATTGAAAAACCTATTAAGGCTCATTCACAAGTTCAAACTCATTTTATTGACAAGCACAAGTGTGAAGATATTCATTCAAATCTCATTTGAAACCTAGTTTCTACTAGGATCCATCCAAGAATAAGTTCTTGAAAACAATAAGGATTTATTCAAGAATGGGTTTTGAAATGAATCAATCATGAGTCCATTGAATATTGGGGACCACTAGGATTCATTCAAGCTTAATTTATTCAAGATCATAGATGAACTCATGCTCATTCTATTGACAAGCATAATTTATCAAGAGATTTACTTAATCCCATTGAAACCCAATAGTGAGGAGGATCCATTGAAGCTTATGTTATTCAAGCTCATACATAAACTCTTGTTCACGTCGACGATAAACATAGGGATGAAAAAATTCATTCAATACAATTGAATCCTACTAGCCTCTAGGTTTCATTCAAGTATACATTATTGACATGAATAAGGATTCATTCAAATATAAGTAGTGAAAATATCTAAGAACAAGATCATTCATTGAAGCGCAACCTCAATAAATCATGCCAGCAACTAGGATTTATTCAAGTATAATATATTCAAATATGATTCAACTTTATCCTTCATATGAAGTATAACATGAAAATATATTATATATAAGATCGTTAAATATATTTGTTTTCCCCCTAAAATGTAAACATAAATACTAAAGTTTATAATGCTCAACAAATCAACCAATCAAAAACATTTAAAGAAAACATAAAATGTCCTAAATAATCATTAGACACTTCAAAAGATATAAAACAAATCTTTGAGAAATCACCAAGAGATTATGCACTTAATAATCAAATTCGCTACATGTGTAAAAAGAAATTATATTGCAATTGGGTACCCAATAGGTTTTTAGTCATGCCCTCAAGATCTTTTATAGCCAATTTAACTGATATCCATTTATTTTTAGAGTTATAATACCCCTATATAAAGGCTAAATAATCTTATAAGAAAAAAAATTTATACGCAACCAGAGGGATAAAAGAGGGAGAGGGCGACATTATGCAGATTAACAAATAACCAATTGAAGGAGAACATACACAATAAATGGAGGGAACTATAAAATGTACATTCATTAGTCATTATATATTATTAACTAGGTTAATATAGCTTCCACACCATCCATCAAAAAATATATGTATGCAAACACACACATACACATTATGGAATACATATTCCAAGGAAATCTTCCCCTATTTCCAAGTATGGTACTTAGGGTAAATTGGATTTTTCAAATGCTCAATGCTTTTCAACATAAGTTTCAAGGGCATTACAATAATATACTGGATAAGATCTCAACGTGTCACTTGCAAAAATTGAACTTGAGTAGGGAAGATATTGATAATTCTTCTCAATTGTCTGATCTAGACATAATTAACAATCTGTTAAAAATGAAATATTTGAGAAAATGACAAGGGCTAACATGAGGGAATAAGATTTAGACATGTATTCATTCAAGTACCCATTCCATGTATCTTCAATTATCACAGAGTAATAATTTAAAACTTGCCATTAAGTAATGAACATAAAAAAATTTCATAGTAACAAACTACATTAAATAATTGTGATATTCAAACTAACCAAACAAAAATGACGCAATAGCTCAAATCACACATAGTTTCACTTCTTCATTTCAAAATCTTGTGAAAACATTAATAATTTATTTATAGAAAAAGTCACAAACCTATTAATAATAGATAAGATTTAATTTTAATGGGTTTTCCTAGTAATACCATGCCATCTATGTTATAATTCCATGCACCCCACATTTGTTCTATGCTCTAGCTAGAAAACATAAACACATTGAAAGTGCCTCACTTCAAAGAAACTTGCACAACAAAAATTACACCAACAATCAAATTGATGATATTACACAATAATTTATTCCCAAACCTATTCTTTATTAGTCCATTGATATGAAAATCATAAGGCTCCCATACCAAGGATAATGGCGCTTTATACCCCAGTATAATTCCAAATAAAGTCAATTCCTTTTGACCAAAATTCCTAGGGCTAAGGGTTTGTCCTCTAAGCCCTCACTGCACAAATAAATACACCTACAACACTTAATGACACAACTGTAACTAACTGGGGCTTTTCCAACCCTCCTTAATTCAATTCAAACAAAAATTTACTTACTTGGGAATACTCCTTTAGCCCACAACCCTTTTTCATCCACAATTATCTCTATTCATCATATTCCTTCAATTTATACAAGTATTGGCCTTCTTTCTATTGAGAAATCTAGGGTAGCTAGATTAGGCCATTTCTTTTACTTTGATAACTTATTGTGATGCCTTTTTACTTAACTTTATTATCTTATTATTTAATTTGATTATTTATTTATTTTCTGTCATAAAACAACTACCAAACAATGAAGATCAAAGAGACAAGATAAGACAAAATGTAGGCTATTATCCAAGGACAAAACCTCTCCTTTTGAGAGGAAAACCCACAAGAATTCTTCTCCTCTCATAGAATCTTCAAAAGACGAATTCCTACACCTAAGACCCTTGAAAAAGACCCCTCCAAGACCAATTCAACCTTCCTTCTTGATGAGATTTCCTTACATAGCTTACAACAACAAACTTTGACCTTTCAGCAATAATTTCGAACCCAACAACTTTTCCAGCTACTTCGACCCCAAAAAAATTTCCAGTAACTTCGACTTGCCCAACAACTTCCAACAATTTCGTCTTGCCCAACAACTTCAACTTTGCCAACAAGCTCCAACAATTTTGACTTTCTTGGCAACTTCCAAGAACTTCTAGCAATTTCGACTTGCCCAACAACTTCCAACAATTTTGACTTGCCCAACAAGTTCTAGCAACTTTGACTTGCCCAACAACTTCCAATAATTTTGGCTTGCTCAACAACTTCCAAAAACTTTAGAAACCATAACACAAGAGGGAGAGAGGTACATAACTTTGATCGTACTTCTTTTCTTCTTATCCTATATTTTTGTCCTTTTCTTCTGGTCTTGTTGCTTCTTTCTTCTGGAGATCAAACTTTCTTCTTATTGTGTCCAAATGAGGTCAAGTTCCTTCTTATATATAGAGTTTCCAAGGGTATGAATTGCTTCCATGAGGCCATCTTGATCTTTCATGTAGGATGACTTGTTTGACAAGGTCTTGTAGGGTCTTTTTGACATTTTTTACTCAGAAATTTTTTTCTTTAAAAGATACAACATGCCCAAAGGGGTTTTACATGTATGATAATGACTCTTTTGACTTCATAATTCTCTGAAAAATTTAGAAGAACTCAATGGGTACTTGAACTACAAATAAATTTACCTTTAGCATGAAACCCATGCATAAAGAGAGAAAATAATAATAATAATAATAAATTCTCTTTTCATCAAATACATAAAATCATGATTACTGTTAGTGTCAGTCTTTCCAGCCTTCCTCTAGTGATCAAACATGCTCTTACAAAGTTATTTTGAAGTGTCAAGGTCAAATTTTGTCATTTCAAAAAGTTTTCAAGCAAAATTTGGTCACTAGG